>JAIUZE010071690.1:0-39114 GCA_022085475.1 Heliosperma pusillum | reverse complement strand
CATCTATGAATTCTCTCGTCCTTAGTGTATTATGCTCTCTTCCTTCTATTTAGGTGCTTCTTTCTCTTCCATTTTGTTTGCCTCTTGGAAATTACTCTTGATAGTTTCCTCCATCTTACCATTGGTATCCTTACCTTCCTCTTGTAACATTTTTGTGGATGCCATACCCATTTGTTTGTGGTATATTATACTTGGTCGGAAGAACTTTGAATTTTGTGGAATATTAGTGTTGTTAGAATGAATTTGTGATTTGAGGAAAATGGTGTAGATCTAAATTCACCCTATATTGATGATTGGTTGTAACTCTAAGGAAAAGTAGTAAGATAAGTTTGATGATTTTAATGCTTGATGCTTGTCATGACTAATGTGTGGATAGTTCATGATATTTGATGGTGTAAGGTTGAATGAGTTGGCTAGGACTTCTTAACCCATTAGTGATTTAATCTTTTGAACTTAGGAGTTTAGTAATATTAGAGTGTCTTGAGGATCATATCTAAATTGGAGCTAGTTGGTGTAAATAAGAAATTTTGAATGATATCTTGAGGTGCGAAATGCTTTTGAGATTAAGTGACGTCTTGTGGTTTCCTATTGTGTGTTTGTGAGTATAGGCTTGGTGGAAAAGCTTTTGGCTATAGTTCTTGGATTTAAAGATATGATCTTATCTTATGGCATCGGAGACTCGTTTGAAGTAGTAAGGTTTCGTTGTAAGTTGAACCATATTACTTGAGGATTATAGATATGAGCAAGATTCGATGATGTGAGCTATGATGGAAATACCTTGGGACGTTAATGATGATGTTTGACTTGAGGTTGTACTTTGTTAATAATGAACTCTCGTGGGCTATATGATGTTGATAATGACGTTTTGTTCGGTGTTCTGCCTTGTGGGCCGTAGGAGTTGAAAAGAGATTAGTATGGAGAATTCCTTATTGGTTCTTTGGTTTTGAAACCTTTGAGAATGTGTCAAATTTTGGAGTTGAGAGAATGTTATTATGCTTGAGTTGCAATTCCGCAATTGGGGATCCGTGTTATATAAAAGGGTGGATGAATTGGGTTGTAATCGATTTGTTAAATCTAGGTGTACCTTACTTTGATTATTGTGGTATGATGGTCCCTTGTAAGAGACCTTTGTTTGGGATGAGTTGCTTTACTATCACCCTAAGTCTGAAAGGAGAAATTTTGTGGATTAAACCTTAAACCTTTACTCGTGCCATCATTCCTTTTCATTTCCATTCTTGAATGTTTTTGTCAAGATTGATCTTTAAGAAATCGCATGCTCGTATCTTATTTCTTACTCGGATATATTCATACCTCTACTATCTGCTTTGTCTCTTTCTTGACCTCGTTATTTTTCAGCGCTCCTCTCTTGTAATCTCGTGCTTTATTTATTCTCGTGTTCTCCTTGAGATTCCGTATCGTTTTCTATCTCGTTGCTCCTTCAACTTTTCTCTAGTGGATTGGGTATTCCATTTGTAAAGCTCAAAGAATAAGTGTAATGTATTTTGGAATTCTTAGGTTAGAATATGTGTCCTTGAATTGAACAAATTCATATTGTATTTCATCATGGGAAATAGGACTTAAGCTCTAGGATGAATCCAAATAGTGATAATATATCCTCTCTTAGTGGTTTTAGATTTGGAGTTTGGTATTGTAGTGGTATTTTGAGAATTGAGTGGATCATGATAATAGTTCGTTGTTGCGAGATATTGGACTAGTTACCTTGGAGGTTGTTTGGGAAATTGTTGTCTTAAATTGTTACGCTCTAAAAAGGAATCTTACTTGTGAAATTTAGATTTGTGACCAGATTCGAGGAATAATCTCATAAGTGAAGACCGATATGTTTTGAGTTTTAGATGACCAGATGATTTGAATGGTTGTCTGATTGCCAAGTAATTGGTCATTTGTGGTTTGGAATTAGTAATTCTCTTTTATTCTAAAGGAATCATAGTTTGAGATTGAGAAATGTTCGTTGCAAGCTTTGGATAGTGAATCCGCAGTTGTTATGGATTATAGAGTTAGAATGGTGAACCCATTTATCTTGAGGATTAGTAACCACCATAGTTTGCTAATGTGACTATTTATATTTCAGGCTTCGAGCGTAGTAATTATCGAATTAAGGATGTTAGGGCGTATTAAAGAATTCTTATAAGCGATAATGGATTGTGGATTTTCCCTTGTCGTGAGACTTTGGATGAGACTAGTTGGATCTTAGATAATTATGTTTGGTTGCGTGGATTGTGTTTTGATTTTCGAGGATGAGAAAGTTCATTGTAAATTTAGGATAATGAGTGTGAAGTAAATTGGATTAAAGGATTTCATGGTAAGTCCTTTACTTTGTGGTGGTTAGCGATCATGTTTCCATAGATAAATATTTTGTTGGTAGTTTCTAGTAAGAGTTTTGATGAAACTAAGAAGATTAGAGTGCGTAATAAATCTTTCATGTGGATTGTTAGTTGTGGAGTCTACCGTGCCGATGGACCTTAGTAGATTCTAATTGGATTCGAATAATTGGGATTTTTTACTCGAAGGTTCGTGATTATGGAATATTTTTGTAGGATTTCAGATGATTGAAAATCATGAGTTGCAAATTGGATAAATTGCATTCTCTTGAGGATTTGGTTTATTAGTAGATTTAGTGATGTCGAATTCTTGTAGATCTTCCTGCTAACTTTATCTTGATCTTCCTATCCCAAAGAGTTTGATTTGTTTCGTTTTGCGTGTTTTGTATATATTTTGTTACCCTGAATTGTGTGTGAATTGTACGAGTCGCTCTATGTACGTGTAATGTCATGTTATTTGATTTTATCTTTGATAAAACCTTCAAATTTCCATATTATATTTCTAATTTAGCGTTTCAAAGAAGTCTAAAGATGGTTTTTGTACCTCCTTTTTGGAAAAAAATAGATTTCTTTCGCTTTTATATTTGGATTTTACGTTTGGTTGGATGTTTGCACTTGTTATTGGAGACGTCTGATAACTAGTCCTACACTTACTAACACTTGTTTGATTTTCGATTTCACTATTTCGACTTTGTTTTGATCTGGATAATTAGAGTTCTCGTTCGCGACGGGCACTCTTGAGATCCGTAAGTAAAGTTTCACACTTATGAAAAAAAAAAAAACTTCCTTAAACCGTTTTCGAGAAGAACATCATTTCATAAATGTTTTTCCCTTATAAAAGTTTTCATATTAATTTTGAAAACCGATTCTTGTCTTTGATACTTTTGTTTCCTACTCTCAAGTTTCGAGGACGAAACTTTTTAAAAGGTGGGGTGATTGTAACACCCGCAAATGTACCCTATTTTTATAAGTAAAATATTTTACGGATACTTTTCAGCGAAATTTAGTTTTAATTTAGAATTTAATTTTCCATGTCGAATTTAGAATTTCCGAGTTCGTATTTGGATTTTTTTTGCGAGATTTCAAGTCAATCCTGTCTTAAGCCGTCTTTGACTTTTCTTGAATTTTTCCACTCACCTTTCATATACTCCTTCCTAACCCTAACCTAACTCACAATACTCAAACACTTCCTTCTTCTCTAAGAAACCCAAAACCCAATCTTCCATAATCTTTCCAAGCTTAGATTCGTCATAACTCATTCATTTCTCGCTCAAATTCACGTAAGTTCGTCTTATTCTTCCCCTATCATCTTCCTCTATCCGTATTGGTAATAAAATTACCGTCTTTCTCGCTTTTTAAATTATCCGTCTTTCTCAAGGTGAATGATATTCATCGTTTGTTATCTAATTGTAGGTGGAGACTTTCTAGAAATCGATTAAAGACGCGAAAAGGTAACGGTGAAGGGTTACTCGATATCATTTACGTGTTTTTAATGTGTTTTCTATGTTAGTAATTGTATTTAGAGTAAGATTAGTAATCATAGGAATTGGGTTGTTGATGATAGTTGTTGTTAGTTGATAATTGATATGAGAATTGATGATTTATGATAATAGTTGATGATGGTTGAGTTTAGAACAAAATAAAGATGTCTTGACCCAAGTCACGGTCGTGAAACTCAAGTCGTGAGCGTGAAATAATGGCTGAACATATACCCTTGCGTAACAGAGAGTTTCACGGGCGTGAAATACAAGTCACGGTCGTGACTGGTGCAGTTTCACTGCACTGACCCCTTTTCGTAAAATGATCATATCTCCTTCGTTACTTGCTTTTTTTGGGCTTGTGACATCCCGTTGGAACCGTAAGAGGATAAGCTATCACCTCCAATTGGACTTTATGCATTTGGATGTCTAGAACTCTAGTGATGACCGTTTGACGTGGACCCTTGTTTTAGTTAGTTTCCAAACTTGTTGTTTTGAGATAAGATCTATGTTTCCTATTTATTATGTTTCTTAAACTTGGTCTAATGCTTATGTATCATGTATTGATTCATGTTTATCATAGTTACATTTATATAATGCCCTATTATCATGCTTGGTGACGGTTTTTCATATATCCCACTTTGAGTCGTTTTTTACAAATGTTACGGTTTGAGCACTATTTTGTTATGTGCTTTGTACTCTCATTCCCTTGGCTACCTCCACGTTCGTAAGGCTGGAATATCGGAACGGGGATGTATCTTTACTGCTTAATTGCATATGTTAGTGGGCATATGACGACGTTGTTGGGAGGCGAACGCTTTGCATTGATAGACCCGGCCGTCAAATGTTGTATACTTGCGAGGTGGTGTCATTTGCATGTAGCGTACCGCTTGTTATGAGGCTTGTGCTCTTTTCCACCTCTTTCGTGAAGGTTGACCAAATTTGGGGTACTCGACGTCTTTGTATGATCGAGTCTTGGATGTGGAACGTCTTACCACATGTCGAATCGGAACATGTCTTATTCCGAGAGTCTGGCCAGGATTAGACTAGGACCGTATTATTATCGTCGTCCTACCAGGAGGAAATTAGTCTACATATACGAAATGTAGCATCGTGTATGAGTTCAGGGAAACGTCTTATCCCGTGGATGTCTGTTAATCATACTTGCCATGTACATGATGCTAGTGCGTTTTATTTACCGTGAGAGATGTCGTCATTGTGTCGGTGTGTTTGGATGGATGATTACATGAATGATTATATGATTGATCATTGAATGACTTGGCATGGTTTGTTTGTCGAGTCTCAATCTTATCAAACTTATACCGCTAACGGTGAGCTGCAAGCCCTAGTGAGCGTATTCGGTTGCCTAAGAGTGTCTTCCCCGAGTCTTTGTATAACATGATGGATTCAGATTTGTATTCCATATGCTCTTATCATTAAATATCGAATTGCCTATTTATCCTTATCGTATTTCACATGTATATCTATATATGCATGCTTCTACTTTTGTATTTCCTTTTATGTACGTTTAATGTGATATGGCTGGGAGAACCCGGAGTTACTCCCCACTGATTGTGACGTTCATGTTTTTCATGGATGAACAGGTTGCTTGATTGGATTGCTTTTTGCTTGTGGTATATTGGGTTCGGGTGTGAGCTAGCGGGCATTGTCCCTGGATGAAACACCTCTAGACGTTGATTAGCTAGTTGCTAATGACTTTGTTGTTGGTTAACATTTTGAGAGACTACGTCTCTTATAGTATTTTATATTTGGTTTGTAATTACTGACATTCCTCGTATTTCTATCTTGCATGTATAAAGGTTTTTAAAATACCGTATTTTCTGCTTTATATATCACATGCTTGTTATGTTTTATTTCCGCATTCGCGAGGGTTGTCACAGTTAGCCCATGGTCCTATGATGCATGTTATATCTTATCAAGGGTATGACATCAATGGGTATTCTTTTTATACAAAATTTCAAGATGATAGAAGTACTGTCCAAAACAGTGGATTGGCTTTGATGGCTACGTCAATGAGTGTTTCTAGTGCTAAAGATAATAACCCTGCTTATGGTGCTATGTCATATTTTGGAGTCATAAATGAAATATGGGAGCTAGACTATGTTCAGTTCAGGATACCTGTTTTTCGTTGTAAGTGGGTTGATCATAGGGGCATTCGCATTGATGAGATGGGGTTCACACTGGTGGATCTAAAACACGAAGGATATTAAACAGAGCCATTCATAATGGCTAATCAGGCAAAGCAAATATTTTATATTGAAGACCCAGCTGATAAGAAGTGGTCCATTGTTCTTCATGGTAAGAAGAAGTTTCTGGGCCAGGAAGGCATGGACGAAGTGGATGATGAGTTGCCTCCTTTTTCGTGTGGATTGCCTATAGCCACTGAAAATGTAGATGATTTTTATCTACGAGACGATCATGCTGAAGGGTTATGGGTTGAACTTTCAAACAACAATAGTACACCACCTGAATAATTAGAAGTCTTTCTTAGTTATGCATCGGCTAGAAGTTGTTAAGTGTGTACGCTTTATTTTAATTTTTGGAATTGAATGTCATATAGTCAGACTATTTTATATATATTTACTGTTATTTGCCAATTGAGTTTTATAAAGTCAAATGGTTACGCTGATTATGCCACTGTGTGTATCACCTGAGACGTTTTTCCTAGAATATGTTACTCCCTGAGTTCTCTATATAGTTAGATAATTATCCCAAAAGGCTATTGTTTATGTAATGTTTATGTTATATAGGTTATTATGTCCTCTCCAGAGCATTCTCCACCCGACTCGGATACTGAGAATGTTCCGAAAGAAAGAAAAGGCAAAGGTGTAGTATTAATGAAGGAATTAACAGCTTTATGTGATGCGGGTATAAAGCTTGAAGTTAAATTCGACAGTCTTGGTGAGGCAATTGAAAAGATTGGTGATAAGTATAAGAGCTATATTGGGGTGTTAGCACGCACGAAAGTGCCAATCGATATTATCTCATGGAAGCATGTAGGGGCTGACTTGAAAGAAAAGATTTGGGACGATGTTCTGGTAAGAAATGAATGAAGTTATGCTGTTTATTTTATTATTAGCTATGTTTGTTTTATTATATGTATGCTCCCGGGCTCTCTGTTTTGTTTGGATTGTTATAGGCCCTCTTGAAATTTCAAGTTGTTTCTTGTCCTCTTTTTTTTCTTGAGAGAAATGATGTTTAATCTACTTTATGCAGACCATTTTTGACATTCCACTGTCAAAGAAGAAGCAAGTTATTACTATTGCCAACACTACATGGACAAACTTTAAGTCAAAGCTGACATCTTCATATGTCTACAAAAAGCCTTTGAAAAATAGGAAGCGGCGCCGTGATGATGATCCACTCAAAAAATATGAATACATAAAACCTGAAGTATGGAAGAGATTCAAAGCGATGCGTATAACCAACGAATTTCAAGTAAGTTATATATATAATTCTAACCCTTTGAGTACCTATGTATTTAGACTTGACGAATTATACGAATATTGATTTCCAGGCTACTAGTAAACTTGCTGCTGAGAGGCAAAAAAAGAACAAATACCCACATAGAATGTCTCGTGGAGGATATCGTAAAGTAAGGTTAAAATTGGAAAAAAGTCGCTTGAATCAGATAAAAGTGGTAAAACAGTGCCAAAAATAAGACGAGGTGATTTATGGATTGAAGGAAGAGTAAACAAACAGAAGGAATGTCTTAATTCCGAGACTGATGCAGCCGTAGAAAGAATTGTGAGCTTACAAATAATTATTTAAACTACTCTCATTGTCCATTACTTGAAATTGCTTATTTTATGCTACTTTGATTTTACAGAATTTGGTGAATGAACAAGTGGCAAAGGGGGAATTTGTTCCTAGTGGAAAGGTTGATGCTTTAACAAAAGCATTGGGAACTGATGAGCATTACGGTCGTGTACGAGGTGTTGGGGGAGTAGTGGGACATAAGCAATATTTTGGTAAATGCATACATCGTCGCAGTGAAGGGGTATCTAAAGAGTATTTGGAAATGTTAACCCAAATGATCACGGATAAAGTAACTGCAAATATGCAAAAAGAGATATATTTTATGGTTGAGCAAAGAACATCCGGCTTTGAAAAAAGTAACAAAAATGAAAACAACAGTTTCTCAGTTGAAAATTTTCGTATAAATGATGCTGAGGTAGAGATAAATTGCAAGAGTGGAAATGCTAGTTGTTACGAGTATGATCAACCTGATCCGTTTGGTGATATACCTGAGAAGGTATATTAACCTTCAATATAAGTATAGTTTACAATTCTTGGTGCGTGCTTAATTGTTTAAATTTTTCTTTTGATAATCAGGGAGCAGAATGTCAATTGGCTGTCGACGTGAAGTCGCACAATGTGGCGCTTGGAAGAGTTTTTCGGTCCCCGACTCAGGCCTCAAGATCTCATTGTCAAGCATTTGGAGAAAACGAGGTGAGAGTTTCAGTTGATGTTGTCATAGAGGGCGAGGAATATGCGGAATTACCCTTCCCAACTACAGAATTTTTTACTGTTGGTGATGCAATGGGTTCTTTTGTTCGTTGGCCGAAACATTTAATCACTTTCGGACATCCCAAGGTACATGCTACTCTATTGTTTTTTTATTTATTTAAAACTTGTTGGTGCTCCTGTACTTGGACGAGTTTTTCGGTCCCCAACTCAGGAATTCAATTTTTGCTGATTTACATCCAACTAATTGCTGATTAACATTCATTTAGTTTCATAGTCATTAACCTTTAACTTATCATAGGCGTGTGTTGTTGATTTTAAACTTATTAGACGTCTTTTATTATCTAGTGCCACGTCTTTCGTAATATACGAAGGTATTCATCATCATATTCTGATACAGTTTGTGTGTTCTTAATGTAGAGTAATCATGAGATATCACAAGAAAGGTCAAAGAAGTATAAAAGTGGAAATCAAACAAAGCTTGATGGCGAGACATCAAAGAAAGTAGACAGTAACAAAAGCAAAACGAAGGAGTCAGCGGTGAGATCGAACAATGCTTTGAAAACTCTTCTTAATAAAAAATATGATTCCAGGAAATTAATGTCGAAAGTGGTTAGTATGATAGACGATCGTCAATCATCTTCACTCATTTTAAGTGAAACTGTTTTGGGTTATAAGCAAACAGTTTACCTGTCCAAGGAAGACCTGATTCAATTGTTGAATATGAAAAGACTTAGCATATCATGCATTCAGGCTTTTATTGGGTAAGCAAACTGTTTACATGTCCATTCAAATGTCAAAGGTATATTAGAACGAAAAGTTTAGTTCAGGTAGTAATTTAAATTTTATTTTTATATTATAGGTACTTGCATAGCATATGTGACAATAATAGATACGGGTTTGTTTGTCCGCAAATGTCTTCATTTGTTGGTCAGAGCGCAGATGAAGCAGCAACGTATATCTCTAAATGGATGAATAAAGAGCAAAAAAAGATTTATTTGACTCCGTATTACCATGAGTAAGTATAATCGTCATATTGTTTTTGTCAATATACATAATTAGTAAGATGTCAAAGTTTCCAGATTTAATAGTCACTGTTGGGTTGTAATTTTACAGGAATCATTGGATGCTTGCCATAATAGATATTATAGAGCACAATCAAGTTTATTGGTGTGATCCACTAGGGAACTCAGAGATTCCAGTATTTAAGACATTACTTAATACGTGAGCTCATCTTAATTATGATTTTCGTGAAATGTTCATTATAGCACCACTTACGTCGTATGTGCAATAACCTTTTTTTTTTAAATGCACCTATGTCATAGGTCTATAAGAGTTTATGGTTACGAAGGGGGCACACGTAAGTCTAGTAAAGTGCCGCAATGGATAAAGCTTGATGTAAGTAATGCCGTGTTATATAATGTGTACGGTCTGTTCCACACATACAATTCTTGTGTATACTTTTTTCACTACTTTGTTAGAAATGAATGTGTCATTTATGCTCTTGACATGTTGTTTTAGTGTGCCTGTCAACCAGGTATAACAGAATGTGGCTACTACATTATGCGGTACATGCTTGAGATCGTCACTAGTCTTAATTCGATGCGTTCTCTAAATGAGGTAATTTTTTTTTTCATTCATTGTTTAAAGTTAAGTATTCATAGTATTTTTTTACCTACGCCTTGCGCTATCCCTATCCTACTAAGTTCTGCTATGTTGAACTACATCCCTCACCATTGTACCGAGGAGATTCTGTATCATCATCGTACCCCCAAACTCATCCCTTTAGCCTAAAAAACTGTAGCCTCATGATCAGTTTTACGCAATAATACGATTTCTGGTTAAAGAAGATCAGAGATTCCGACTGGCGGCTAGGCTTTTCCTCGGGAAAACCATTTTCAAATGCACTTTTTACTGTTTGCTGTGTTTTTTTGACTAAAATCTATTTCTGCTTAGGAAAGAACCTTGGAAACTGATTAAAGACAGAATGGGGACGTAACTTTCTTTTTTTTCCCAAAACCCCGTCTTTTTGTCTTGATTAGATCTTTTACGCTTTTGTCGAGCCTGCTCAAACGGTACTTAGAAGAGTCGTCTACCTGATTGAATATCATGAAAGATTGGCTCGCCCTTGTACTTTAAAGAAGAAGACGATGAAAGACGTATATTTGTTATTATTTTCTAAATTCTTTGATAAATTAAACTAACTTTCTTGACTTGCAGCTTTTTCAAGATACAACATCATATTCACAAGACGAAATCGATGAGGTTCGTGATTTATGGGCAGATTATTTCCTGAATGCTTAGTAATATAATGTATTAGTATGTCAGATGATGGGTATGGTTGTATAAATACAATATTTTGCTCACTAGCAAAATATGTGATATGTATTTGGTGCCTAATTATTTTGGATGCTGGTGGTTTTTGCGTAATATACTGGTTCATGGTTCATGGTTTCATTGATGAAAGGCATGTTATTAGTTGATAAGCCTATTTATTTTTATTTTTTAAAAAAAAAATAATAATAATTAATATGCATCAGATTTTAGTTTAAACTGATGTCTAAACAAGGAAATAGACATCGGTTATTAGTTAAACTCTGATGCACATATAATGAATAGACATCAGATAAAAGACAAGCGATGTCTATTTTTAGAATATACATCATACTTAAGACTGATGTATAAGCAAAAAGAATATACATGTGTCAACTGTGCATCAGTTGCAAATCTGATGCCTATTGATGAAAATGTCTGATGTCTATGATGATTTTTGTAGTAGTGGAATCTCCCTTTAATCGCTTGCATTTGATTGATTTTGATTTTGAAATTAGGGTTTCCTTCCCCAAATAGCTCGAAAATTAGGGATTCTTGCTTCATTTGATTTGTATGATAGAAATTGACACTAGGAATGAACAATTGGCCTTGTTAGGAACATAGCCATGTACTTGTTTTCGTTTCCATCGAATTTTGAATAAATAAGACGATCACTCTTCTGAAACGAAAATCGCTTTGAAAATGCCCTTAGGCTTGATCATTTTAGGTGAAATTTGATGTTTCAGAACCCTTGTGTAATGGGTAAACTTTTTGTGGTGTCAGATTTCTGATTTGCGACAACTTTTGCATGACATTTTTCATGGCATAACCGCTATTATAGCAAAATGCTGTCGAATTTTCGACTCAAACCCATAATTAGGCTTTGAGTTTAGACTTGACCGAACCCCTACCCTACATGTGTAGTCAAGTTTTTGAAAGAATGGTCAAAGATGACCAGAAAACTTTCTTTAAAGCCTGAAAATGACTTGAAATTACTTGAAATGTGCATGACATTGTTTGAAACCGCTGGGGATTTGCTTTACACGTTTGACACGTTTGAAATATTGACATGCTGAAACCGCTGAGGATTGTGCAGGTGACATTCCTTCTACGTCAGGGAGAGATCATATGGACATAGACGTTGAGCCTTCTTCTTCCCGTATGGGAGAAGATATACAAACTGAGGTGGTGCAGGAGACTGGGGCGGCTGAGGATGAGGTTTCGAGGAGGATTACTACAGGACGAGGTCGACACCATTTAACGGGCGCACTTGAGTGGGTTGAGAAATGGGATGGTAGACATCTCATTTGGGCAGCAGAGAGCCACCTGTCTTACAGGACGACACGGAGCATGGTAAGCCTTTTGAAATATAAAATGAATTCTTTGATTTGAATTGCAGGAAGCCGGGAACATGAGGTCCTTTTCCGGCTACACGACCATGATGAAGGCGTCTGAGAAGTTGACCGAGGAGGAGAGGACCCTCATTGCGGGAGGAGCCTTTAGAGAGCTGGTCCAAGCTTGGAGGTCGATCAAGGCGATGAAGATTCAGGCTAACCGTTGCCTGATCCGAGCCTTCTTGGATCGTTATTGCGATACGCCTTCGACCTTCCATATGCCTTTTTGGGAGGTCGGAGTCACCTTGGAGGATTATGGCATGATTTATGGTTTGCTGTGTGGAGACGAGAGCTTGGAGTGGCCGTCGGCGGCCATGAGGGTTCACTCGGAGGAGGCGAGACATCTGATAGGTTGGAACCTGCCGGCAGGGGCAGCTGCTCTACCTGGGTTGGTGCCGAGCTCTTACGTTATAGAATACTTTGCGGATAGGACTTCTACGAGAGTGAGGATGGGTTGAGAGATGGTAGCTCATCCTCCTTGCACAGCTGAGCAGAGGGTGTTGGAGCTAGTGTCCTCCACAGTTAGTGTGATAACATGAATAAATCTCTTACAGGTTCACAGGGTATACTTAGTATTCTTATCAGTTAATTAACGTTTATCGATAACGGTTGGCTTGCTAGGAGTTTGACGTTTTTGTCATTTTAATGGCGGTGATCAACTGGTCCCTAAAAGTCACACCTAAAGGATGTGTCTGAGAGATGTGATTATATGAATAATATAATCATATTGATGCCTTATTATATGACTAAAAGGTTAGTCGATGTATATGACTAAAAGGTTAGTCAATGTAATGATGATACGGTTATTTAATAACGATTAAATAATATTAGCTGAGACGAATTAAATGTAATTCGTAATTGAATATAAACCGTTATATTTAATCAATGTATATAATATAAGCTTAAACGAATTAAAATGTTAATTCGTAATTAAACATAATATGTTATATTTAACTAGCAAATTATAAATATACGGATATTTATAGTTGACGTATATATTATATTACATGCTAATATAACCGAAAAAGGAAAGGAAAAAAATAGTCTTTTTCTCTCTTATTTTTCGGTCCATAAGAGATAAGAATAAGATAAAATATCTCCTATTTTCTCTTATGGTAACTAGATCAAAAACCTAATAACAAGAGGGTTAAAAGAAAAAAAAAGATCTCCACTCCTACTTGTTGGAGGGACGGCCGAAATAGAGAGCAAAAGAGAACAAGTTTTTTTCTCTTGAATTCTCTCTATCATTCATCATCACACAAAAGAAAAATTAGCAGTAACTTTTCTCTAATATTCTAGCACAAGCAAGGCATATCTCGAAGCATTTTGGGTGCAACAATTAGGAGAATATCGATTTCGATATTGTTCAAAGGCCAAATTTGCTAGGACCAAAGGTTAATTCTAGATTCATTATAATTTGAGTTTTTTTTCAGAAACTACCTTTTATTTAAGGTCATTTGTTAACAACTACCTTTCATTTTATTTTTGGCTTTCAACTACCTTTCATTTCTTCTTTTTGTAACAAACTACCAAAAATCCACTTCCGGCTAAAAATGTCAATTTTCCGGCGTTGACTTGGTCTGTTCTCCCATTTTGACACATTTTACCTATATTTCTCCCTTTATTCACCCAATAAAATCTGAAAAAACTCTATTTCCATGTCCAACACCTTATCAAAAATCTCTTCCAAGCAATACCAACACATCAAGCATCTCAATCTCCCTCTTTATCTCCGCTGTTACCTTTACCGCCACCTTCACTTCGGCCCTTACATTCTAACAATCTTATCGACTACTCTTGATTAACTTAATGTTCATATCAATCATATTAAAGTACCACCCTCTTTAACTCTTCATGATGAAGATGGTGGGTGTAAGAAATGTAGACTAACGGCAGAAAAGAGCAAGTCAATCTAATACATGTATAGATATAAGATTTAACAAATAAAATTTATATTGGTTAATGAGATTGATTAAAGGGAGAAAAGATTACGTCAATACAATCTAACTCTTACCCGACTAAAGGAAGAAAAGGGAAAATATGGGTTAGATGTCTAAAAAAGGAGAAAAGAGCAAGTCAACGCAGGAAAGTTGACTTTTCTCGCCGGAAGTGGATTTTTGGTAGTTTTTTACAAAATGAAGAAATAAAAGGTAGTTGAAAGCCAAAAATAAAATGAAAGGTAATTGTTCACAAATGACCCTAAATAAAAGGTAGTTTTTGACAAAAAAACCCTTATAATTTTATATTATGCAATTCATTTATGACTCGTAATTCATATACTATAGTTTCGTTATAATCCGTAATTTAATGACGAAATATACCGATATTTCCTACAATTGGTATCAGAGCCAAGGGCTACGAAATTATTTTATATGTTTTCAAAATTGATGAAATATAAGATTAGAATCATTATTTTATTTGTTTTTTTTTTATTTCTGCCGAGAGAAAAAAAAAAAAAAAAAATTTCGTCTGTATTGTTCATCCGTACTGTTCATCCGAATAAAAAAAAAAAAACAAATTTTTTGCCTTGTTTTTTATTTTGATTCATTATAATTGTTGTTTTAAATAGTTAAGACGATAACATGATGAATTTGTAGATGTTTTGATTTAATAAGGATTAAATTAAAATGTAAATGGAAATCGATTTGAATGTTCATTGCTATATATTTTTCGGTATTCATTGATTTAGATATTCATTTTAAATTGTTAAATTGAATCATCTAGTTTGTATCGATGTTTAATAATGATTAGATGTTGATATTTTGTACTGATCTTGAAAATATTAGTAACATCAAATTTTTTTAAAGAAAAAAAAAGTTTCGGTTATTTTTATTTTTGATCGAAAGTTTTTTTTATTCATTATATTAATAATGTTTCGTTTATTGTTGTGAAGAAGTTCACAATAATTGGATACCCAATTATTTTAAAGAGGTTTAAAATAATGTTGTATTAATTCATGTTAAAGAATATGAATTAAAATTGGATTATGTTTGGTTGGGGTTATTGTGATTAATTAAGGAATTGTCACATAATTTTGATCATTTTAAAAGGTGGTTTGGATTAATTACTCTTCATAATTAAAGAATTATGTCTTGAATGATTAATTTATAGTTGATGCATTTTATCTTATTGAATGAATGGTTTAATTTACGTATTTTTGCAATCGGTTGTAATTTATATTACCTAGTGTGGCCTTAGTTGATCATGTTTTCGTAATGATGTAAACATGATCTTTGATGTAATTTTGAGATCTCGAATCTCCATTTTATTTTTCATTAAATTATGTTTTTAAATTAGAATGTAAATAGGTTTATATTTTGTAATTTATTAAATGTATTTTGAGAAGACTAAAGATGGAGATCGGATTGCTCACTCCCGCTACATGGACCAAGATGGAACATCAAGACAAGCTTCTCGGGTCCAAATGGGTTGGATTCCAAAGTTGTATTTTGTTCATTTTGGTAGATAGGCCACACTAGGACTTTGTAATATTTTTATGTATTTTTCCGTTCTTGTTGCTTATTCATCACATGATAGTTATTGCATCATATTCCGCCTAAACCAAACCACCTACTACTAAAATGCATGAAAATTGACTCATATAGTTTGAATGTTAGTTATCATGGACATAAAGATGTCACTCGAATTTAAGCCATCATTTTAGTTTATTCATTCTCGCATGCTAGATATTAGTTCACTTAAAATTGAATTAAAATAAATTTGATGGGATCTTCCTCTAAACCTAAAATTGAGACTAGTCTTTATAGGCCAAACTACTATGAATCCTTTCTTCGTCGGTAGGCATATAGGACCTTACTCTCCATATGACCCCTTCTACGTTGGGTAAGTAGTGTGTGTTGACCTATTTTATCTCAACATTATAGTCCGAAGAGTTTCTCGTGATTATGATGGACTAAAGATAGAAATTTATCGACCAAGAATTCTAAAGGTAGAATTAGCCAAGAGGTTGGCTTATCAATTTACAGATAATTGAGTCTTGGGATCATTTATATAATTTTTGAGGGAGGTCAATTGTATAAATGCTCGAGTCTTTGCATTAAAACAAATTTTGCACTAGACTTAAATTCAAATCGATGAGTATGCTTATTATGTTTTTTCTTCTTTTTCAGTGTAGAACTCGTTTATATTGATAATACTGCATATAACAAATGGCTGGAAATACTGATATCCCTATGCCAAGTGCCACGCTCGCGCGCGAATCCTGGCTTAAAGCTTTTATGGACCACATGAATCAGTCCACGCGACTGAAGAATGACGGGTCCAACTTTGCGGACTGGGAGGCGGCATTACGGAATGCTGCCATTGCTGACGGTAAGCTCAAGTACTTGACTGAGCCAATACCGCCAAACCCAGGCCCCAATGCGAGACCTAACGAGACACTTGAATATAGTGACTTCGTTATGGAAGCGGGTGCGATAAAGAACGTACTCATCTTTGCAATGGAAAGCAATTTGCAAAGACGCTTCATTGCCCAAGGTGCAAACATGATTTTCACCACGCTCACTAACGAATTCTCAAAAGCACCGAGGATCGTTACTTATGAGCATACATGTCGCTTCTTTGAGGCGAAACTCTAGAAGGGCCAACCGGTTAGCCCACACATTCTTGGTATGATTGAGAATGTCGAGAAACTGGAGGCACTTGATTGCAAAATCAGTGAGAGCATAGTCATTGACCGTGTGCTTCATTCACTTCATGATGGTTTTGCCCTTTTCAGGGCAAATTACTATATGAATGATATGAAGAAAAGTCTTCATCAGCTACACTCACTTCTCGTACAGACCGAGAATGATATGAAATTGAGTGGGAGCATGAAGCAAGATGTTCTCATGATTTCCAACAAGGGCAAAGGTAAGGGCAAGGCTCATTGCGACCTAGCTGTAGAAAAGCCAAAGTTTAAAAAGTCAGGAAATGGCAAGAGTGGGCCTGGTGAGACCGGTGGCTCACAAGGCAAGGCAAAGAGCAAGGACAGTAACATGGAGTGCCACCATTGCCACAAGACTGGGCATTGGAGGAGGAACTGTCCCGTGTACCGTGAAGACATAAAAGCAGGCCGCGTCACTCCTGTTGGTATTTCATCTTTTATTCATATGATTGAGATTAACTATGCAAGTTTCGGAACTTGGGTACTTGATACAGGTTGTGGTTCTCATCTGTGTAATCATTTGCAGGTCCTAAGAAACATCACACCTGTCGCAAAGGGTGATGTGGACCTGCGAGTGGGGAATGGAGCAAGAGTTGCTGCAGTTTCAGTGGGAACATATGTAATCCAACTCCCTAGTGGTTTTGAATTATATTTATATAACTGTTGCTATGTACCCAGTTTATCTAAGAACATTATTTCTGTTTCCGTACTTGATAAAGACGGTTTTTCATTTTCAATAAAAGACAATAGCTGTATTTTCTTTTTTAATGAAATGATTTATGGCAAAGCAGTTTCCATGAATGGAATTTATATCTTAGATCAAACCACTGACATATTGCATGTGAATAATAAGAAATTAAATGTTGGTGACAAAGATCAAACGTATCTATGGCACTGCCGTATGGGACACATAAATGAGAAACGTGTAAAGAAGCTCATTGACAATGGGACTATCTCCTCATTTGATTACGAATCATTTGGCACGTGTGAATCATGTCTTATCGGTAAAATGACTCGAATTTCCTTCAAAGGTGTTGGAATGCGCGCTAGTGACCTATTAGGACTCATACATACTGATGTACGTGGACCTATGTCAATAAACGCAAGAGACGGCTATAGATACTTTATCACTTTCACGGATGATTTGATTAGATACAGATATGTCTACTTAATGAAGCATAAAAGTGAGTCCTTTGAAAAGTTCAAGGAATACGAGAATAAGGTTGAAAACCAACCGGGAAGAAAGATTAATGCACTTCGTTCAGATCGTGGTGGCGAATATCTTTCAAATGAGTTTAATCAACACCTTAAAGACTGTGGTGTAGTATTACAGTTAACTCCACCTGGAACACCTCAATTAAATGGTTTGTCTGAACGGAGAAATCGAACATTACTTGATATGGTTCGATCCATGATGAGTCACACGGTAGTACCTGATTCATTATGGGGTTATGCTCTTTTGTCAGCTGCTCTTATACTTAACTGAAGTCCGTCTAAAGCTGTAGACAAGACTCCATATGAGTTATGGAAGGGAACGGTCCCTAACTTATCCTTTATTCGGGTTTGGGGCTGCGAGGCTTATGTCAAGTGGAGACACGAGGATAAGCTCGGCCCGCGATCGGTCTAGACATACTTTATTGGTTATCCAAAATGAATGTTTGGTCATTACTTCTATTCGCCTACCGAACAACGAGTTTTGTTTGCGGCTAGTGCGAAGTTCTAAGAGAAAGAGTTTCTCGAGAATAAGTCAAGTAATAGAACCTTCGATCTGTCGGAGATTCAAGAACCAACAACCAATTAACCTAGGAACCTAGGAGGTCGGGTAGAGTCTCCATTCCTCTAGACAGATACATTGGTATGGTCAAGGAGAATGAGAGAGATGATGTTTTACTCCTAGAGAGTAACAAACCCGCTACCTATAAAGGTGCCATGACCTGTTCCGACTCTAAGCTGTGGCTTGAAGCCATGCAATCCAAGATGGACTCCATGTATGAGAATAACATATGGGATCTTGTTGATTTGCCTGATAAGGTATGGCCTTTTCAGTGCAAATGGCTTTATAAGATAAAGCATTCCGTAGAAGGACAACCAGACACCTATAAGGCACGACTAGTGGCAAAAGGATTCACTCAAGTTCAAGGATTGCATTATGATGAAATTTTTGCACCCGTAGTTATGATGCGTTCCATTCGGATAATCTTAGCGATTGCCGCTTTTCATGACTATGAAATTTGGCAGATGGATGTGAAAACCGCCTTCTTAAACGGTTATTTGGAGGAGGAATTTTACATGGTACAATCCGAAGGTTTCATTGATCCTAAAAATCCTAAGAAAGTTTGCAAGCTTAAGCGTTCCATTTATGGACTTAAGCAAGCTTCTCGGAGTTGGGATCATCGTTTCGACCAGGTGATAAAAGAGAATGGTTTCACTCGATCGGTCGAGGAACCATGCTTGTATGTCAAGTCGAGTGGGAGTAAGATTGTCTTCTTAATATTTTATGTTGATGACATACTCCTGATTGGGAATGACATCCCTCTCTTATCTTCGGTAAAAGTATGGTTAAAGAACCATTTCCAGATGAAAGATATGGGTGAGGCACAACGCATATTGGGGATCCGTATCTGTGACACCCTCAAATTTGCGGAAAGAAAAAAAATTTATTTAAATACATAAAGAAATATAATAATACATAACGAAGGTGTCATAACATAAAAAGGTCATTTACAAAACGGAAATAATACTCTACAAACGAAATGTACAAGACGGGAGACATATCTCCCGTATAAATAAGGAAATAAAAGTGTATATAATAATATCCAAACTTATTGAACCTCACGAATATAGGCCAAGTAAAAAAACTTCAATCGCCGCTCGTCCAAGTGTACCCAAATATGCAACACCACCTGTTCCGATCCAGCATTAAATATAAACACGGAAGCCACGTCCAGTGGGGAGTAACTCCGAGTTCTCCCAGCCACGGAAATGTCGAAGTTTAATGAAACATGAATAACATAAAAGCAATGTATATGGAAAATACAAAACTTAAACATATGTGATATGCTTTTCATGTTATGAAACAAATAACTAACACATAACCTATCATGTGAAAGCTATCATGTGAAACCGATAATAAAATATAACCGAGGTAGGGAAGCTGGTATGCTGGCTCAGCGGTTACCAAGTAACATGGCCCTGATACACTCAAACCCTAATCAACACGTAATCATGTGAATCAGTTAACAATCGTTAATACAAACTCTATCAATCCTAGCCGGCTTGCATCTCACCTTCTAGAACTCATAGAATAATACAAACATGAAAGACCAATACTTCTACAAACAGGCATAAGTTCTTAGGACCATCGATAGAAGACTTCTGTAACTCGAGGCTATACCACAAGGTAGGAAAACATCCTAGTCCTAGACTGATCAGAACTAGCGACAACAGCTATTCCATTCCCCGTCCCATGACATAACCGTCTATGAGAAACTCTACTAGGCGACCCCCTAAGCAGAGATGGCTAGTAGATTAGATGGCTCCTAGTCCCAAACCAAAAATGGATAAGCAGCCATGACCAGACTGGATATAAAACCCACCAAGCGGGGACACAAAAGCTATCAAGCGGTAAACTCCATATGCTCGTTAAAGATAGTAAGGCCTATCAATGTCATGGTCCAAGATACTCATTTAGAATTAGAATGGTCAAGACGCCATATACTCATAATTCTCTAGGGGTACTTAGTCAACACGACACCAACCATATAATCAAACAGTCACGGGAAAAACATCCTATCATGTGACTAATTGCAGATAAATAATAATCAAATATAGATCGCCTCATATCTCTAAGGCTAATTCATTAATTAAATTACAACCATACTTGAAGACAAATCCCCGACCCGAGGTCCGCGACGGTGTGTAATCAGTCAAATCGGGGCTGACTAGATCTTAGTTTGACCAAACCCGTTGGATCAACCCGGCTAGAAACAGAGTCTTTATCACATAGACATAGACATAAAAGTCAACATATTCATTACATGTTATTTATTAAAACTTCTAACATGTGAATTAATAAATCTTACGTAACCCCGCTTGACTTAAAGGATATCAAAGTAAATCACGATCTCGTCTTATAATTTCTAACATGTGAGAAATAATAATTTTATGAAAAACCTTTTTAATTAAATATTTTACTTATTAACATTTCTCACTTGCTAAATATTTACAAAACACGATAAAATAGCAATAACTCAAAAACCGTCACAAGTCCAAAGGTGGGACCCACGGTGAATGGGCCGGCCCACATGGGCTGTTTGGGCCACCAACGGGCCTGTTTTGGTACCAAAATGGGCAGATTTTACACTTTTTACATTTTTATTAAACAGGTTCTAATATTTCCCGCATGCTTTAACATATTCAAAACCCGTCAAAACAACAACCAATCAATCAAACATCGACACAACCCAAAGACCAAAACCCGGACCCACCTTGGACCAACCCAGACCGGCCTGAACCGGCCTGGACCGGCCTGGTTTGGTCCGGTTCAGTCCCCTTCCCCACGGTTCACCATCAAACCAACACCCAATTAATTTCTAACATGTTTTAATCATCAAACAACCATTTTAACAAACATCCATACAAAATCATAACTTATGAAAATCATCAAAAATTTGTCAAGAACACTACACTTGTTAAAATTTCATAAACCACATAAAAATCATAACTTGTTAAAAATCATCAAAATTCATCAAGAACAACAAACTTGTTAAAATTTCCTAAACAACATAAAAATCATAACTTAGTAAAAATCATTAAAAATTCTTCAAGAACACTAACTTTGTTAAAATTCCATAAATAACATAAAAACCATAACTTATGAAAAACCATAAAAATTCATCAAGAACAATAATTCAACATAAAAATTCACTACAACTTAAAAATCATCAAGAACAATAATACAACATAACAATTCCATACAACATAAAAAATCATCAAAAATCATAAAACAACATAAAAATTCCATACAACATAAAAATCATCAAAAATCATAAAACAACATAAAAATTCCATACAACATAAAAATCATCAAAAATCATAAAACAACATAAAAAGCACTACTTAACATATTACTAACTAAAAATCCATAAATCATAAAACATGAACCAAAAATAAAGATGAACCAAAATCAAAATAAATAAAACGAAAGGCTATGTTACTAACTCAAATCCTAAATAACCATAACATGAATCATAAACTAAAAGCTAAAGGCTATGTGACATTAATTCGTCGAGTAAATCGGAATTGTTACCTTAGCTAGCCAAAATCACTTAGCACAAAAATAATAAGAAGTATATAAATAAGAAACCCTTCTACTAGTCTTCACCCAAAATATAAGAGTCTCCAAATTCGTCTTCAAACTCTTCCCCTATAAGAAATAACACGAAAAACAATTATTAGAACTTAAACTTAATTTTCCATAATTAAATGTTGAAAACGATCTTGACGGAATTGAAAATAAACCGTACTAGAAGATGGAGAGCGAAGAGGAGATCCTAGAAATATAAATTAGGAAGGATTTAATTAAGAAATGAAGGATTTATGGAGGGTTTGCTCAAGAACGATGAAGAACGATTGATGAACGATGAAGAACACGAAGAACGATTAAATAAAGTGATGTTTTGATCTTTATTTGAGTTGTTGTAAAAATGAAAAGTTGTTGGTGAGTGGAGAGTGGGTTGAGCCGTGAGTTTATAGACAAATAAGGCTGTCAGATTTTGAATTCGTTGTTACGTAATTGACTCGCGTTTAATAATTATTTTACGGTAAACGATTTAATATAATTTACGATAAAGTAAATATCAAGATATTATGATATAAAAATGAAAAATAATGAAAATATCAAGACTTAAGAGTGGTAAGGGAGCCGTGTGATGTTGAGCTTGTCGGGTCCGATTTCGAGCGTTTTGCGTAGTTTTCGTTAACTGATCGATAAAGTAAAATAATATCTAGATATTATGATATATTAATCAAAAGAAATAAAAATATCAAAGTCTATTAGAGGAGAGGATGAGCCGTGTGGGTAAGGTGATCATCGGGTCTGTTTTTGCTCGATTTGCGTAATTTCCGTTGACGGATCTATAAAGTAATTAAGTATCTAGATATTTTGATTATTTTAATCAAAATAAATAAAATATCTAATGGTGAGTGGAAAGCGATGACACGCGCGGGTGACTCATGCCAAAGTCGAGTTTCGATTTTGTTGCGCGCATTACGATGCGTCGGGAATAGTTAAATGACGTTTGGTTAAAAACCGTAAACGTTATTCTTTAAATTCCGAATTAATTCAAAATAATTATATTAAATTATGATAAATCTTAATAAATCTAAATAAAAATAAATCAAAAATATTATTTTTTTAAATAAAATTTCGGTCTTCATACTTATGAGAAGAGTCGGGAAAAGTCAACGGAAGTCAAAGTTGACTGAAAAGTCGAGAAAAGTCGAAGATGACTTAAAAGTCAAGAAAAGTTTAGGACGACTTAAAAGTCAAGAAAAGTCAATGACGACTTTAAAAAAGTCAAGAAAAGTCAAAGACGACTTAAAAGTCAAGAAAAGTCAAAGATGACTAAAAACGGTCTTTTCATGAAATCTCTCAGAAATTCCAAATACGAACGCGGAATTTCAAAATACGACTCGAAACAATAAATTCTATTTTAAAAACTTAAGTTCTACTGAAAAGTGTTAGTAAATATTTTTACTAGAAAAATTGGGTACTTTTCGGGTTGTTACAATCACCCCTCCTTTTAAAAAGTTTCGTCCTCGAAACTTAGAAGAAGGAACGTAACATATATGTAGGTCTATTTCAAAACTGTTAAAAATATATTTGTAATACAATACGGGGTCTTATCTACGGAACGGCAGGTTCTCGTCAGCAGTCACGAATATCGGTAGAAGGAACGGCATCTTCGAACGGTTAAATCGAATAGGAAGAGGAAAGAAAGAAGGAAATTTACCTCACGCAAAGAGCTCGGAATATTTAGCTAACATTTTATCTTCGGGTTCCCAAGTTTCTGATTCGACGTTTCCGCAACGCCAAAGGATACGAACTAAAGGCACCACCTTGTTTCGGAGTTGTTTGTTAGCCCTTTCAAGTATACGAATCGGCCTTTCTTCCAAAGCCAAATTAGGTTCCAAGTCCAACACTTCTTCTTGAATAATATGACTCGGATCACTGATATACTTCTTCAACTGAGAAACATGGAACACATCATGAACTTTGCTCAAGTTCGTAGGTAATTCCAGACGATAAGCAACAGGACCAACTCTTTTAAGCACACGAAACGGTCCAATATATTTAGGACTCAACTTTCCTTTCACTCCAAACCGTTTCACTCCTTTCATTGGTGATACTTTAAGGAATACACGGTCTTCAACATCAAATTCAAGCGGTCGACGACGAACATCGGCATAGGATTTCTGTCTATCTTGAGCGGCTTTCATTCGTTCTCGAATGACTTGAACTTGATCAATTGTTTCGGTCACGATGTCGGGACTCAACATATGATCATCTTGCACTTGATCCCAACAAACCGGACTACGGCATTTCCTACCGTATAAAGCCTCATAAGGTGACATCTTGATAGATGCATGATAACTGTTGTTATAAGAAAATTCCACCAAAGGCAAACTCTTCTCCCAAGATGCATGAAAGTCTAAAGCACAAGATCGAAGAAGATCCTCCAAGGTTTGGATCGTTCTCTCAGTTTGACCGTCAGTAGCGGGATGAAATGCTGTGCTCATCAACAATTTACTACCCATGGCTTCTTGCAACGCTGTCCAGAATCGGGAACAGAATCTCGGATCACGATCTGAAACTATACTTTTAGGCACTCCATGATAACGCACTATCTCATCCACATAAGCACGGGCTAAGATATCTATACTCCAAGTTTCTTTGATAGGCACGAATCTAGCACACTTGGTCAGACGGTCTACAATAACCCAGATGCCATTCTTTCCACTAGAAGTAGTAGGTAAGGCCATCACGAAGTCCATAGAAATAGACTCCCATTTCCACAGAGGAATCTCCAAAGGTTGCAGCAAACCTCCGGGTCTTTGATGATCAATCTTCACCTTCTGACAAGTAAGACATCTACTAACATACTCCTTCACTTCAATCTTCATCCTAGGCCACCAGAATTGTGGTCTCAAATCTTTATACATTTTGTCGCCACCCGGATGAATAGAATAAGGAGAAAGGTGAGCTTCATCAAGAATTCTCTTCCTCAACTCGGCACTTCTCGGAACATACATTCGACCATGGTAACGAAGGTAGCCATCATTATCTACCACACAATCCTTTGCTTGCCCAAGTGATATTTTTGCTCGAATGGCGATAAAAGTAGCATCCTCCGGTAAACAAGTACGAATCTCACGATAAAAATCAGGTTCCGCGGTCAAAGCACCAAGATAATCAAATCCTTTCCCAACGAACTGTATCTGAAGCTTCTGAAACTCGGTTACCAGTTCATCGGGTAAAGTACCAAGAGCATTTAATGAATGACTAGTCTTTCTACTCAAAGCATCTGCCACGACATTTGCTTTTCCCTCGTGATAAATCAACTCAGCATCATAATCATTCACTAACTCCAACCATCTTCTCTGCCTCATGTTCAATTCCTTCTGAGTAAAAATGCACCTCAAGCTCTTATGATCAGTGTAAATTCGGCAATGAACTCCAATAAGATAATGTCTCCAAGTTTTCAAGGCATGTACTACAGCTGCTAACTCAAGATCATGAGTCGGGTAATTCACTTCATGAACCCTGAGTTGTCGAGAAGCATAAGCAATAACCTTTCTATTCTGCATCAAGACACATCCCAAACCATGCTTTGAAGCATCACAATAAACATCATAATCGGCTTCATCATCTGGTAAAGTTAGAACCGGTGCGGTAGTCAATCTCTTCTTCAATTCTAAGAAGGCAATTTCACATTCATCAGTCCAAATATACTTTGCTTCCTTCTTTAGCAATTGAGTCATCGGTCTTGCTAATTTGGAGAAATCTTTCACAAACCGACGATAATAACCCGCTAAACCAAGGAAACTCCGTATCTCGGACACATTTTTCGGACTTTTCCAATCCACAACCGCCTCAATTTTAGCTGGATCGACCATAACACCGTCTTTGGAAATGACATGACCAAGGAAAGATACCTCGGGCAACCAGAATTCACATTTGGAGAACTTAGCATACCACTTTTGGCGTCGAAGAACACCCAAAATGGTTCGAAGATGATAGCATGTTCTTCCTTAGATTTTGAAAAGATCAGAATGTCATCAATGAATACCACCACACATTTATCAAGATACTCCCGGAAGGTACGATTCATCTGATCCATGAATATAGCTGGAGCGTTAGTCAAACCGAATGGCATCACATTGAATTCGAAATGACCATACCTCGAGCTGAAAGCAGTCTTCGGAATATCTGCTTCCCGAACGGGAATCTGATGATAACCCGATCTAAGATCAATTTTAGAGAAAGTAGAAGCACCCCGTAACTGGTCAAAAAGATCATTGATACGAGGAAGAGGATATTTGTTTTTGATTGTGACACGGTTCAATTCACGGTAATCAATGCACATTCGCATAGAACCGTCTTTCTTCTTGACAAATAATACGGGAGCACCCCAAGGAGAAGCACTAGGCCTAATAAAACCTTTCTCAATTAAATCATCAAGTTGAATTCTCAACTCCTTCAATTCAGAAGGAGCCATACGATAAGGAGCTTTGGCAATTGGTCCAGTTCCAGGAACTAGATCAATGGAAAATTCAACATCCCTTTCAGGAGCAATCCCGGGTAATTCATCGGGAAATACATCGGGAAATTCCCGAACAATAGGAACATCCTTTAAAGAAGGAAGAGAAGAATCGGAAGTAGTCACTACACATAGAAATGCTTGATGACCCTTCTTTAAAACAGTCAACATTTTCATAGCTGAGATTAACTTCACACTAGCTTGCTTTCTAACCCCTTGATAAGAAATACGAGCACCCAAAGGACTTTTAAGAATAATTTTCTGATCACGGCACTCGAATCGAGCATGATGAGTAGATAACCAATCCATGCCCAAAATAATATCGAACTCTTCAAGAGGAAAACGTAAAAGATTCGCCGGAAAAATAGATCCATTTATGGATATTGGAATGTCGGAATGAATATAAGAACATGAAAATACTTCTCCGGATGGTAACGATATAGGAGTAGTTTCTCCTACTGAAGCTTTAAGCGGTAACTTATCGGATAGTCTCATGGAAATAAAAGATAAAGAAGCTCCCGTGTCAAATAAAATTAAACACGGTAAATCATAAATCGAGAACATACCCGTCACAATATCGGGTTGGGCATCCGCCTCAGCACGACTCATAATAAAGATACGACCCTTAGGTCTCCCAGAAATAACCGGTGTAGACACCGTACCCTTCCTCTCAGGACATACATTCGCCTTGTGACCCGATTTCTGGCAAATAAAGCACACAAACGGCTTGTTGAAGCAGCCAACACCCGGGTGAATAGGCATCTTGCATGTAAAGCAGACACGACCTTTAAGGTCGTTGTTGATACTCGGCACAAAGGGACGGTTTCTCTGGTTTGCCGATCCGCTCTGAAAGTTTCTCCTCTTGTTTGGAAAAGAGGGAGAAAAGGAAGGTCGAGATGAAGGATATAAAGGTCTCTTGCCAAAGGCATTAGGAGCAACATAAGAAGCACGAGCTTCCTCGGCAATCTCCCTGATAGAACTCTCCGCCCAGATGGCATCATTATAGATCGAGACAAAGGAAGTCGAACCTCTACTAATCTTCCCCTTTATCTGGGGAGAAAGCTTTCCCAGATAAAAGAAAGCCTTGTCTTCCTCTACCCTAATAAGACGAGTGGCATAATGAGCCAACTCATTGAACCTGGTAGTAAACTCCTGAACAGAAAGAAGTCCTTGTTTAAAATCCATGAACTCCTTCAATTTTTGCTGTCTCAACTCATCGGGGTAAAACCTCGCTTCCAAGAGCTCACGGAAACGAGTCCACCCGAAATTAGGCTCCAACTTCGCGGTAGGACCTGAAAGAGTCCACCACTGATCCGCTTCCTTCTCTAAGAAGTGAGAAGCTAGACGGACCTTGTCCTCTTCAAGGACATCGTAAAGAGAAAAACTCTTCTCCATCTCTCGTAACCAAACCGAAAGTTTAACGGGATCCACTTCGCCATCATATGTTTTGGCTTGGCTCCTCGATAGCTGAGAAGCGACCCACGTATAACCACCATGTCTCTCACGGTCAGGATTCGGATTTATTTGCTGGTTTTGCAGATTTTGCTGGTTTTGGATAATAACGGTAAGAGCTGCTAAAATGGTGTTGTCAATCCTCGGAGGCATCTTGCAAAAGGAAAACACAGATTAGTACTTAACATTTAGCAAGAACAAGAAGACTACAACATAAATCCTAATCTACCCATCTTACCCTTCTATCTCACGGTTTATTATTTCTTAAGGTCAAGTTAATTATGCAAGGGTACACAAACGTGCGTCGGGAGCAAAATAGCTCTGATACCAACTGTGACACCCTCAAATTTGCGGAAAGAAAAAAAATATTTTAAATACATAAAAGATACGAATACAATACGAAAGTGTCATTACATAATAAAAAGGTTCGTTACAATACGGAATAAAATTCTACAAAAGAAATATACAAGACGGGAGACATATCTCCCGTATAAATACGGAAATAAACTAGTGTATAATAATATACACACTATGAACCGAATATAGGTCCAAGGTAAAACTTCACTCGCTAGCTCGTCCATGTACCCCAAATATGCAACACCACCTGTTCGACCGCATTAAATATAAACACGGAAGCCACAGTCAGTGGGGAGTAACTCCGAGTTCTCCCAGCCACGAAATGTCGAGTTTAATGAAACATGAATAACATAAAAGCAATGTCTATGGAAAATACAAAACTTAAACATATATGATATGCTTTTCATGTTATGAAACAAATAACTAACACATAACCTATCATGTGAAAGCTATCATGTGAATCCGATAATAAAATATAACTCGAGGTAGGGAAGCTGGTATGCTGGCTCAGCGGTTACCACGTAACATGGCCCTGATACCCTCAAACCCTAATCAACACGTAATCATGTGAATCAGTTAACAATCGGTAATCCAAACTCTATCAATCCTAGCCGGCTTGCATCTCACCTTCTAGAACTCATAGAATCATACAAACATGAAAGACCAATACTTCTAGAAACAGGCATAAGTTCTTAGAACAGTCAATAGTCGACTTCTGTAACTCGAGGCTATACCACAAGGTAGGACAAACATCCTAGTCCTAGACTGATCAGACCTAGCGACAACAGCTATTCCGTTCCCCGTCCCATGACATAACCGTCTATGAGAAACTCTACTAGGCGACCCCCTAAGCAGAGATGGCTAGTACTTAAGCTGGCTCCAGTCCCAAAATGGATAAGGCAGCCATGCCCCGACTTGGATATAACCCCACCAAGCCGAGACACAAAAGCTATCAAGCGGCGAACTATATACTCGTTAAAGACAGTACTATCAATGTCATGGTCCAAGCTACTCATTTAGAATTAGAATGGTCAAGACGCCATATATCCATAATTCTCTATGGGTACTTAGTCAACACGACACCAACCATATAATTAAACCAGTCACGGGAAAAACATCCTATCATGTGACTAATTGCATATCAATAATAAGCAAATATCATATCGCCTCATATCTACTAAGGCTAATTCATAATTAAATACAACCTCACTTGAAGACAAATCCCCGACCCGAGTCCCGCGACGGGTCATCAGTCAAATCGGGGCTGACTAGATCTTAGTTTGACAAAACCCGTTGGATCAAACCGGCTAGAAGCAGAGTCTTTATCACATAAACATAAAATCAACATATTCATTACATGTTATTTTATTACTACTTCTAACATGTGAATTATCATATTAAACCCAAAACCCGCTTGACTTAAACGATTTCAACGTAAACTTAATCTCGTATTATAATTTCTAACATGTGAGAAATAATAATTTTATGAAAACCTTTTTAATTAAATATTTTACTTATTAATATTTCCCACTTGCTAAATATTACAAAACACGATAAAAATGACGCTAACTCAAAAACCGTCACAAGTCCCAAGGTGGGACCCACGGGCTGAAATGGGCCGGACCCAATATGGGCCTGGATGGGCCCACGGGCTGTTTTGGCTGAAAAATGGCTGTTTTGCTTTAACTTTTCTAAAACCGTTTTCTAATATTTTCCCGCATGCTTAACATAATTAAAACCCGTCAAAACACCAACCAATCAATCAAACATCGACACAACCCAAAGACCAAAACCCGGACCCACCTTGACCAACCCAGACCGGGTCTGAACCGGCCTGGACCGGTCTGGTTTGGACCCGGTTCAGCCCCCTTCCCCACGGTTCAATCCTCAATCACCCAAATCAATTCCAAACTTGTTTTTAATCATCAAACAACCATTTTAACAACATTCATACAAAATCATAACTTATTAAAAATCATCAAAATTTGTCAAGAACATTAAACTTGTTAAAATTTCATAAACAACATAAAAATCATAACTTAGTAAAAAATCATTTAAAATTCTTCAAGAACACTAAATTTGTTAAAAGTTCATAAACAACATAAAAATCATAACTTATGAAAACCATAAAAATTCATCAAGAACAATAAATCAACATAAAAATTCACTACAACTTAAAAATCATCAAGAACACTAAATCATCATAAAAATTCATACAACATAAAATCATCAAAAATCATCCAACATCACAAAAATTCCATGCAACATAAAAATCATAAAACAACATAATAATTACTACTTAACATATTACTAACTAAAAATCCATAATTCATAAAAACATGAACCAAAATTAAAGATGAACCAAAAATCCAAATAAATAAAACTAAAGGCTATATTACTAGCTAAAATCATAAATACTATAACATGAGCCAAAACTAAAGACTACAAAAACAAACTAAGGCTATGTGACATTAATTCGTCGAGTAAAACGGAATCGTTACCTTAGCTAGCCAAAATAATTAGCACCAAAATAATAATAAGAAATATATAATAAGAAACCCTCCTACTAGTCTTCACCCAAAATATAAGAGTCTCCAAATTCGTCTTCAAACTCTTCCCCTATAAGAAATAACAAGAAAAACAATTATTAGAACTTAAACTTAATTTTCCATAATTAAATGTTGAAAACGATCTTGACGGAATTGAAAATAAACCGTACTAGAAGATGGAGAGCGAAGAGTAGATCCTAGAAATATAAATTAGGAAGGATTTAATTAAGAAATGAAGGATTTATGGAGGTTTTGCTCAAGAACGATGAAGAACATAAGATGAACAACGAAGAACACGAAGAACGATTTAATAAAGTGATGTTTTGATCTTATTTGAATTTGTTGTAAGTTGAAAAAGTTGTTGGTTAGTGCTAATTGGAGTTGAGTCCGTTTATATAGGCAACTAAAGGTGTTGATTTTGAATTGTTTGTTCCGTAATTGACTCGCGTAATAATTGTTTTAACGGTAAACGATTTAAAATATAATTTACGATAAGTTAATATCAGATTTATGATATTAAATGAAAAATAATGAAAATATCAAGGCTTAAGAGTGGGTAAGGGAGCCGTTTGGATTGTGATTGTCGGGTCTGATTGTTCGGCGTTTTGCGTCTTCTCGTTAACTGATCGATAACGCAAATAGTGATTCTAGATCTTATGATATTGTAAATCAAAAGTTAATCAAAATATCAAGGCTATTAGAGGACTTTAAGGAGCCGTGTGATTTTGAGGTGAATTCGGGTCTGTTTTTGCTCGCTTTTGCGGAATCCCGTTGACGTATCGATAAACGTCACCCCTTCTAAGTATTTGTAGTATGTTAATCGAATCAATTAAAATATCCAATCGGATGGAAAACGATGACAGGGGCGCGTGACTCATGCCAAAGTCGAGTTTCGATTTTGGTGCGCGCATTACGATGCGTCGGAAATAGTTAAATGACGTTTGGTTAAAAACCGTAAACGTTATTCTTTAAATTCCGAATAAATTCAAAATAATTATATTAAATTATGATAAATCTTAATAAATCTAAATAAAAATAAATCAAAAATATTATTTTTTTAAATAAATTTCGGTCTTCATACTTATGAGACGAGTCGGGAAAAGTCAACGGAAGTCAAAATCGACTAAAAAGTCGGAAAAAGTCAAAATGGCTTAAAAGTTCAGAAAAGTTTAAGACGACCTAAAAATAAATAAAAAGTCAATGACGACTTTAAAAAATCAAGGAAAAGTCAAAGACGGTTTAAAAGTCAAGAAAAGTCAAAGATGACCAAAAACGGTCTTTTCATGAAATCCCTCAAAAACTCCAAATACGAACGCGGAATTTCAAAATACTACTCCGAACAAAATTTCCTATTTTAAAAACTTAAGTTCTACTGAAAAGTATCCATAAGCTATTGCTTAAGCAAATTGGGTACTTTTCGGGTTGTTACACTACCTCATATAATTCATTCATGCAAAATCACTACTTCTCTCTACATTCTCACACTAAAAGAAAGCTTAAGAAGCATCACATTTCTAGTGTTCACTTACTAATAATATTACTAAGTGTAGTAATTAGATTATTAGTTATTTAAGGGATTTACTATTTTATACTAGTGTAGTATTTTAAATAGTGATTAAAGGGGTAGTCTTGGGTGCAACTAATTGGAGAGTTTCTACTTTGAAACTTGGAATTCATCCTCATCTTACTAGCTCAAGATCAATATTTGAAAGGAGTTCAAATATTGTGCCCATTTCCATATAATCAATGTAAGAAATGGTTCTTTCCTTTATATTTTGGTATGCATGCATAAGATTTATTTAGTTTAAGAGTAAACTAAATGTATTATGATATTAGAAGTGTCTAATATTTAGTTTAAGAAACTTACAAGCGGTATCAAGAGCCAAGGTTGTTGCATGCATAATCGATTTATAGTTTTTTCGAGTTATGGTAACTTAATGAAAACTAGTAATTTGTGTTTTATAAGATAAAATCACAAAGTTATTTGCATGTCAATATATTCTAGTCCTAATATGATTTTAGGTCATTTTGATGATTTATGGAAATTTATAGTGCTCAAATATGATTTTTAGTATTTTTATTACATTTTAATGAGTAAAATGATGTTTAAAATGCTACAAATAGTTAGACTTATCTTATGACCTTGAAATTTTTACACAATATGACACATGCATTTTACTTACTGTATGTTAAAATTCGTGTGAAGTGGACGTATTTTGTGTGATTTATGGTTTTTATATGATAAAATAAAATAAATAAAGGTCAAATGGTTAAAAATACTTCCGCTTTGAATCTGACTATGAAATTTTAATATGTTGTCACATGCATGTTTTCCTGTTAGACTGGAAAATTTCAGACTGATGTAATTTGTCTAACATGATTTATGCATTTTTAATGTAAAAATGGCATAAATAGTGACTAATTTAGTAAATATAATTCCAATTTGAATATGATAATGAAATTTTATTATGTTGTCACATGCATGTTTTCTGGTCATACTGGAAAGTTTCAGACTTATGTGATTTGTCCTCCATGATTTATGAATTTTTAATGTAAAAATGGCATAAATAGTGACTAATTAAGAAAATATAGCTACAATATTTTTCATGTCAAGAGAAAATTGTTCCTAGTTGCATAAATGTCCCACATTTCAGATCTAAAGTTGAAAATTTAATATGATTAATTTTTGCATGCTTTATGTATTTTATTTGATAAAACCGATAAAGCGCAACCATTTTTCTCTAAACCGATTCGAAATTTTTAAACCATGATTTTTACATTATGAGTGTCATTGAAGTGTTCCAGAATGTACAAAAATTTAAAATTCAAAATTCAAAATTATTGTAATTAAATTTGGATTTATTTTATTAAAATATGATTTTAAAGTCTAATTATGAGCAATTATATAACAACAAGTTGAATTATTGTCAATATTGAGTGATGACTAATTTTTGAGGCCTAAATGAGTTGGGATAATTAACTTGGACTTAAATATGATTTAAGTATTGTTTGGTGATTTTAAAGTGTTATTATCACGCATTTCTGTAAAACCGGGTTATATTCGATATAAACCGTTAAGTAGAGCGATTTGGCGTTTAACATGAGCATGTTTTGTACATATTATAATGCTGCATTTTATTTATGAATGTCATATTTTCAATTTATGAATGTCATATTTTGGTTTATGTAATTTGGAATTATGTAATTTTTCCTTGTATGGCCTTAGTTTTAATCGATATTGCCCGAAATGTAAGGGAATATTGATTCGGTTGTAATTTAATGTGATCTCGAATCACTTTTATTGTATTATTTTATTTTACAAATGTATAATAGGAAATTATTGTAATTTTATTATATATTTTGTAACTAATTGTAAAACCGGAGTTTCCCAAAGACGGTGCCATTCGGAAAGGAGTTCCGAGAGAGACGGTGACCTAGGGAGGCGTGCTTATGAAGTTCAAGGGACCAAAGGAGTTGGTTTCCGAGCTTGTAATAGATTATATGATTTTCTATTCTAGGAAAGGCCATACTAGGAGTTTTATTTTTATGCTTGCATTTTTATTTAATATGTTTGCATGCATTGCCAAATCGCCATAACATGACATGCATTTTCATCGAGTATTCGACCGTGTCAATTAAAATTATCGTTAATTCATCGATTTAGTTCACTTAAACGAGATAGATAATAAATTGACATGACCTCTCATAATAAATAATTGAGATCAAGCCTTACCAAATGTAGAACTCATGAATCCCAATTTCGCAAGGAAGTAGGCTCGGCTCACCGGGGTGCTAAACTTGTTACGTTGGGTAAGTGGGGTAATAAATGTTATTATTTCGAAATTTGGATTGAGCTCAACGGAAGTATTCGCGACCGTAGCCGCATGTGTTCCGGGCTTAAGATAAATATTAAAGTAATATTATCGACCGAGAGTTCTAATGTAGAATCGATTAAAGAGTTAATCCACCGAATTGTATTAATAAGGGATGAATCGGCTTACCGTGCCCAAGTTGATATGAATTTGGATCTCGGAATCATTTATAATAGTTGGGTAGAGGTCACTATTTAAATGTTAAAACTTGTTTAAAATGTTTACAAGTATTTAAAATGATAAATGTTAACATTTCCTTTATGTCTTAAATTTCTAGTTAACTTTGTACAATCGCAATGGCTAGTTTATCCAACACCAATGCTCCAATTCTCACGGATGTCTCATATCCTTCATGGATCGATGGAATTTAGAAAAGAATGACGCTAATTTTACCAATTGGGATATGCAACTCTGCTTGGCCGCGGCGGGTGACGACAGGTTTAGTTTCCTTGCCAAGGCCTATCCCACCGCACCTAATGAAAGGTCAACCGCCACGCAAGGCGAGCCTATGAGGCTAGCCATAAAGAGTCCGCCGTGATCAAAAACGTTTTGATCTTCTCGTTGGAAGCCAATCTCCAAAGGAGTGCCATAAGATGAGCACGGCCTATGAGATCTATGCCTACCTTGTGATCATGTTTTTCACAAGCTCCTAGGATCTTACAATATAAGACGGTTTCCACATTATTCAACATGAACCTAAAAGAGGACCAAAAGTTAGCCCTCATGTACTCAAATTGATTGAGCATGTTGAGACTCTTAAATTGCAAGGGGTGACTATTCCTGAACAACTCGTTATCGACCGAGTCTAACATTCCTTGGGGAAAATCAAAGCATATGTGAAGTTTATGGTAAACTACAATATGCATAATTTGAAAAACCTCTCTTCATGAAATGCACAAGATACTCGTGCAAGCCAAGAGAGACATGGGCTAAATCTTAGCACTTCCAAGGATGTGCTCCATATTAATAAAAGGAGCAAGGGGAAGTTCAAGAAAGGTGGTAGTAAAGGGAAGAAGCCCTCCACCTTCAAGGGAAAAGGGTAAAGCTATTGAGAATAGCTCTCCCATGCCTAAGAAGGGTGCCTCCAATAAAGAAAAATGTCATTATTGTAATGGCGTAGGGCATTGAAAGAGGAATTGCTATAAGTATCTTGGAAATCTTAAAACTGGAAAGGTTGTTCCAGTAGGTAAATATTTATCCATATCGTTTATGTTATGATCTCAACTTTGGTATATAGATACAAGTTGTGACTCGTACCCTATTTAATTGTAATTAGGGCATCCTAGCAAGGATAAAAGCAAAGACAAGCAAGCCTAAGAAAGCTCTTTAAGGGAAGCTAAGGTAGCTACCCATGATTGAAGATCTATGGAAGCTTGGTCTCATTTTGAATTGTCAAAATTTTGGGATGTATTTTGAGACATTGTTTTTAGAACTTTTATAATTTCCTTGTTTGACATGGAAATTTGTTTAATTCCTTTTATTGACATTGGTTGTAATTGGATTTAGTGACTTGGTTCTCAACCCAAGTCATTCGGTTTGTTGAAACTTTTAGTTCTAAAAACTTGTCATCATACTATACTTGCACAAATAACATAAATTATATCGACTCAAATTGATCATGTAAATATTATGATGATGGGATCATTATAATAAAAGGCTAAGAATTCGATTCTCACTTTGAAAGATCAATTGCTAAGTCAAAATTGAGTTATTGAACTCAAAGTAGGGAGTCTACCAAACCAATTGGCATCACCACTTATAAAGAAAGTAAATGACATGAATATGAGTTCACCTCTTTAGCTCTTATAGAACTAGTCTATGTTGGAGCTAAGATTCGATGTCTTTACAAAGAAGTCTTTAATAGATCACTTAAGGTCATGTTGTGATACTTCTACCTCCCTAACAAGTATGAGTACAAATTGTTTGTGGCTCATAAGGCTATCTTTAAAGAAAATAGTTGTATTTTTCTAAAGATAGAGTGGGAGAAAATAAGCCACAACGAAAAACTAGTTAGGAACTAGTGAGGAAACCAAAAGAATATGTTCTTAGGTTAGACTCAAGACTAATGAGGAGACCAAAAGAAAGCGTTCTTAGGTGAATCCTTAGACTATTGACGAGTCCAAAAGAAAATGTTCTTGAGAAAATAAGATTCTGATCTATGTAAGTGGAAGCACCTAGAAATTTTAAATTTTGATTTTCTAACATGAGAGACTTATGAAACTAAATGGAATCTATGCAAAGAAAATGTTTTAATTGGAAGTGTCCAATTATAGTTGCATGGATAGACATGTAGATGTCTACAAAAGCCAAGTTAATGTGTAACTATGCTTAGATCCAAATCATCAATGAAATACCTCATAATAGGTGTGTACAAGATACACATCAAAACCACATGTCCAAATAGGGATTTGGAATAGGATGTGTACATGACACAAGCCTATTGTATGTATCTACCTAGAGGTTATGATGATCTTTTCTATTATAAGATATAAGAAGGGTTTCACTCGAATTGTCGAAAAGTCATGTATAGACATGAAATTCAGTGGGAGTTAAAGTCATGTATAGACATGAAGTTAAGTGGGAGTTTAAGTCATCATGTAAAGACATGAAGTTCAGTGGGAGAAATTATTTTCCACGTGAATGACGTTTCACTCATTAAGAGTGACATATTCATATTACCTTTTTGAAAGGAGTGGTTGGATTTTAATGTTGGATGAAAGAGGGCAACATGTATACTGAAATCAAAATCTATTGTGGAATAGAAGATTTTAGCTTGGCATTTAAAGGTATCTTATATCGATAAGATCCTTAATCTATTCAACAAGTTAAATAGGTTGTTTATGTTGATAAAAGTGGGATCACTATGAAAGGGTCATAGTCATCCACTGAACCTAAGAGTTGTTGATCACATGATATCGATCATGTGTGCCATAACATGCACATACCTAAATAAATTGTATGCTAGGAGCATGACAAGCCCATAGCAAATCAATCCAGATGAGTGTCATTGAATAGCCTAAAAGAACATCCATAGAGTTCTCGAGGAGAACTAAGGATACATTCTTGTGTTTGGTAGAGAAAATTTGACAATGTGGTAAAGGTTACACAAACCCAAATTTCCAAACTTATAAAAGGATTTATCGAAATCCTAGGCGTACTTTTGTTATAAAAGAAGCGAATAACTAAAAGGATGATTGAAGAGTCAATCATTATAAATTCTACAAATAGAGACGTAGTACATTATGATGAGAATAAGGTGGCTTACAAGGAGCTAATGGTAGCTCATTTCACCTTAATACCTATCAGTTATCATGATAACGAGTGGGAGTATCTTTCAAGTTAAAGAGCCCAACACTAGATAGAGATCTAGACATGTACGTAGATGAATTCATGTTATTAGGAATAACGTTGGATGGAAGGAAAAAGCAACTCACAAGGTTGGAATAAATGAATATATGGTATATTCACTACCCAAGCCTTTATTGCATTTAATAAGATCGTCATGAATTGTCATGGACGAAATAAACTTTAGATTATATGATATGAAGCAATAACATTATGTTGATTGTTCATATATGGTAATCACATTTATCGTTTGAGTTTCATAAACTCGGTTTTGTGCTTTGTTATATCCAAATGGATTGTAGAGACAATTTTGGACTCCATTAAAATGGACTGGATTAACATAGCATAGGCCCCTAGTCACTTATATGAGGTGACATCTCGAAGTGACTAGATTGTGGTGCGATTGATGGCAAGTTCAAGTGTCATAGGGTCATAGGGATGACCAATCGATCACATAGACAGACTGTAAGGGACAATCTGTCGGGAAGTGACCGCTTATAGAATTCTGGCAATTCTTGTAGCCTGGTCGTGGCAAGAGCTACTAGTATTCTTTTGAGTCAATTCTTTGACTAAAGAATGTTCACCTAAGATGGCACAGTTTCAGAGTGACTTTGATTTATGCTCTACGACCTTCGTAACTGGGGTCAAATGGGCATCTTTTGGGTCATGATGAGCTGTGGCTATGCAAAGGGAATAGTGCGATAGGAATTGTCCACCCCTTGTCAGGGTTGTTTTAAATCTCAAGGCCACTCGAGGAGGAGTAAGCTGAAAATGCGTGGCCACGCTCGGAAGGTATCTATGGTAGATAATTCCGGTCAGACAGTTACTCTCCAGATCGATGAAACCACTCTTGATATGATCAAATGCAAGTACGACCTGCAAGACCACTTGCATTGAGTGGGAGATTGTAATAGGACAAGAGAATTGGTGACGCACACGCATTGTCTCGGACAATTGGAGATTGTTGGAGTAAGTGTCCTCAACAATAGTGGCGATCACATAATTAAATCTCCATAATAAGAATACAAGGGAATATGAAT
>JAIUZE010071689.1:0-48231 GCA_022085475.1 Heliosperma pusillum | reverse complement strand
TTCAACACTTTAATTATGGAAAATCAAGTTTTAAGTTCTAATAATGTTTTCTTGTCATTTCTTATAGGGGAAGATTGTGAAGACGAGTTTGGTGACTCGTATATTTTAGGAGAAGACTAGAAGACGGGTTTCTTATTTTCTTAGTTCTTATTATTTTGGTGCTACTTGATTTTAGCTAAGCTAAGGTAACGATTCCGAGTTACTCGACGATATGATGTCACATAGCCTTTAGTTTTTGGTTCATGTTATGGTTATTTATGATTTTAGTTAGTAACATAACCTTTAGTTTTGTTTCTTTTGATTTTGGTTCATCTTTGTTTTTGGTTCATGTTTTTATGATTTGTGGATTTTTAGTGGTAATATGATAAGGAGTTGTTTTTATCTTGTTGTATGAATTTTGATGATTTTTATTAAGTCATGATTTTTATGTTGTTTAGGAAATTTTAATATGTTTAGAGTTCTTGATGAATTTTGATGATTTTTATTAAGTTATGACTTTTATGTTGTTTAGGAAATTTTAATATGTTTAGGGTTCTAGATGAATTTTGATGATTATTCATAATAATGATTTTTGTATGATGATGGTTAGATTGGTTGTTAAAATAGTTGTTTGATGATTAAAACATGTTGGAAATATTTTGGTAGTTGTTGATGTTGGGAACCGTGTAGGGTGGCACTAAACCGGACCAAACCAGACCGGTCCAGGCCGGTTCAGACCCGGTCTGGGTTGGTCAAGGTGGGTACGGGTTTTGGTCTTTGGGTTGTGTCGATGTTTGATTGATTGGTTGTTGTTTTGACGGGTTTTAAATATGTTAAAGCATGCGGGAAATATTAGGAAACGGTTTTTAGTAAAAAATGTAAAAACTTTTTGCCAAAACAGCCCAATTAGGCCCGTGGGCCCTTCAGCTGCCCCATGTGGGGTCCAGGCCCAACTCAGCCCTTGGTCCCACTGTGGACTTGGACGTTTTTGAGTTATAGGTCCCTTTTTATCGTGTTTTGTAATCTTTAGCACGTGGGAAATGTTAAGACGCAACATATTTAATTCAAAACGGTTTTTCATAATTAATTATTTCTCCATGTTGAATTATCAACGAGGTCGTCTTTAATTGGTTATCATGTAAGTCAGCGGTTTTGGGGTATGATATAATAATTCACATGTTAGAAGTAGTAATAAAATAACCTGTAATGAATATGTTGATTTTATGTCTATGTGATAAAGACTCTGCTTCTAGCCGGTTTGATCCAACGGGTTTGGTCAAACTAAGATCTATTCAGCCCCGATTTGACTGATGACCCGTCGCGGGACTCGGGTCGGGGATTTGTCTTCAAGTAAAGTTGTATTTCATTATTGAATTAGCCTTAGTAGATATGAGGCGATATGATATTTGTTTATTACTTATATGCAATTAGTCACATGATAGGATGTTTTTCCTGTGACTGTTTTATTATATGGTTGGTGTCGTGTTGACTAAGTACCCCTAGAGAATTATGAGTATATGGCGTCTTGACCATACTAATTCTAAATGAGTAGCTTGGACCATGACATTGATAGGCACGTACTATCTTTAACGAGCATATGGAGTCCAGCTTGATAGCTTTTGTGTCACGGCCTGGGGGGCTTATCTCCAAGTCGGGGCATGGCTGCCTGATCCGTTTTGGGACTGGAGCCAGCTTAGGTACTAGCCATCTCTGCTTAGGGGGTCGCCTAGTAGAGTTTCTCATAGACGGTTATGTCATGGGACGGGGAACGGAATAGCTGTTGTCGCGAGGTCTGATCAGTCTAGGACTAGGATGTTTTCCTACCTTGTGGTATAGCCTCGAGTTACAGAAGTCGACTATTGACTGCCCTAAGAACTTATGCCTGTTTGTAGACGTATTGGTCTTTCATGTTTGTATGATTCTATGAGTTTTAGAAGGGGAGATGCAAGCCGGCTAGGCATTGAAGAGTTTGGATTACCGATTGTTACTGATTCACATGATTACGTGTTGATTAGGGTTTGGAGTGTATCATGGCCATGTTTCTGAGAGGAACCTCTGAGCTAGAATACCAGCTTCCCTACCTCGAGTTATAGTTTATTATCGGTTTCACATGATAGCTTTCACATGCTAGGTTATTTGTTAGTTATCTGTTTCATAACATGAAAAGCATATCATATATGTTTAAGTTTTGTATTTTCCATATACATTGCTTTTATGTTATTCATGTTTAATTAAATTCGACATTTCGTGGCTGGGAGAACTCGGAGTTACTCCCCACTGACTGTGGCTTCCGTGTTTATATTTAATACGGTCGAACAGGTGGTGAATGCATATTTGGGGTACATGGACGAGCTAGCGAGCGAAGTATTTACCTTGGACCTATATTCGGTTCATAGTTTGTATATTATTAGACACTCTTTTATTTCCGTATTTATACGGGAGATATGTCTCCCGTCTTGTATATTTCTTTTGTAGAATATTACTTCCGTTTTGTAATGACCCTTTTTATTTATGACACCTTCGTTATGTATTCGTATCTTTTATGTATTTAAATTATTTTTTTCTTTCCGCAAATTTGAGGGTGTCACAAGTAGTGTAACTTCAACCCTTATTTGTGTAACTTTAAACAAAAATGTGCTTTCGTCTATACAAATTTAAGATTATGTAACTTTAAGACAAATTTTTGTGATTTTAGCATTTTTATGAGTGTAACTTCAGTCATTACGAGTGTAACTTCAACCATTATTTGTGTAACTTTAACCTAATATGTTATTTCGATTTTACAAATTTGCATTTTTGTAACTTTGACAATTTATATGATTTTAACCTTTCTATGGGTGTAACTTCAGTCCTTATAACATATATGAGTAACTTTAAGACTTGTTTAGGAAACTTTAATACAAGTTTATGTGAATTTAGCCTATTTATGAGTATAACTTCATCTATTACGAGTTTAACTTCAACACTTATTTGTGTAACTTTAAATTAAAGACATTTATGTGTAACTTTAAGACATGTTTAGGTAACTTTAGTCATTTTTTGGTTAATTTCAGTGATTTATACTAAATGTGATTGAATATTTTAATTTGAATTGATGTAACTTTAAGAAAAGTTTAGGTAACTTTAGTCCTTAGTAGTATAACTTCAGTTTTTAATAGTGTAATTTTAGTCTTTAAAAGTGTAACTTTACGCCTTAAAAGTGTCACTTCAAGCATTAAAAGTATCACTTCAAGTCTTGAAAGAGTAAATTCAATACTTAATAGTGTAAGTTCAATCCTTAATAATGTAACTTCAGTCCTTAACAGTGTAACTTAAGTCTTTTAAGAGTGTTACTTCAGTCTTTTAAGAGTGTTACTTCAGTTCTTTACGGTAAAAAAAAAACAAGATCTAAAAATTACAATAAAAAAAATATAAGAAATTTGAAAAATTAAAAAAGATTTATAAGAACATAACAAAATAAAAACAGATTTGGAAAAGTAAAATAGCATAAAAAAAGATATAATTATTAAAAAATAGTTCTAGAAAGAAAACATAAAAGAACACTTTAACCAATAATAGTGTAACTTTAGCTAATAATGGTGTAACTTCAACCACCACGAACATAAAAAAAAACATATAATGAGTAGAAAGGAAAAGATCTAAAATAAATAAAAAAATTAAACACGAAAATTAGCAAAGTAGATCTAGAAAGAACAATATATATAAAATACAACAAACACATAAGAAATTTAAAAATACATATGAAATTTTAAAAAACTCTATTTTTTCCAGATCTGAAACTTGGGGTGGTTTTGTGGTGGGTTGTTGACGGTGGTTGGAGGAGGGGGAAGAGGAAGCACAGGAGGAGGCGGGCAGCGGGAGGCGGGCAAGGGGAGGCGACATGTGAGGCGGAGAGAGAGATGGTGGGCATGAGGCGACGACCGAGGAGGCCGACATGAGGTGACGGTGGAGGAGGTGTGTTTTACAGATCTGAGAAGTGGTGGTCTTGTGGTGGTCGTGAGTGGTGAGGTGGCGAGTGGGTGGAAAGGAGGTGGTGGTGGCGGAAAGGAGGGCAACTGATCGGAGGGAGGAGATGAGGGGAAGTTGACGGCGGGAGGTGTGGTGGGAGCCCGGACAGGAGGGGTTTTATTGGTTGTTTTTGGTGGTTTTTTTTGTATGTGTAAGTGGTGGTGGTGGTTATTTTTTCATTTTTTCAGATTTGGGATGGTTGTTGTGGGTGGGGTGAGTGGTGGGAGGAGGAGGATGTGGGGAGGAGAGGTGGCAGAGGGTTCGGGTGGCGTGGGGGGGAGGGTGGCCGGGGAGTGTGGCCGGAGAAGTGAAGTGAAATGGTGAGGAATTTTTTGGGTTTTTTTAGAGGATTGTAGAAAGATAAAGAGAGGTAGAGAGATAAGGGAAAATGTGAGAATGAGAAAAATTGAGTGAGGGAAGGGTATAAGTATTAGGGTTTGAAAGAGGATGGATTGAGTGTGTCTCAAAATCTTAGCCCTTCAATTTGTTTTAATCCTAGCCTCTCATCCATTTGATTCAACGGCTTGGATGGGGCTCATGGACTCAATGTTTAGAGGTGGACTTACATAATCTCTTCTATCTCTCTCTCTATATATATATATATATATATATATATATATATATATATATATATATATAGAGAGAGAGAGAGAGAGAGAGAGAGGAAGAGAGAGAGAGAGAGAGAGAGAGAGAGAGAGAGATGGGTTCAGGTAAGTCCCTTAATTTAAGTGAGTCCCTAAGTCCTTATTTAGACCATTAGATTTAACAAATCAAGGGTCAAGATTAAAACAAATAAACAAGGGATGATATAAAACCATCCAAAACACAACCAAAGCCTAATCACTTCAACAAAACTTCCCCACTTTTTCTCTTACTTTTCTCTCTTCCTCTCATCTCTCTACAATTTCAGATTTAAACCCACCACCATCAAGCTCACCACTACCACCACGTCTCTCAGCCCCCCTCATACACTCCTCCTCAACCGGCCTCCTCGTTTACCTCCCTCTCCCGTCGGCCTCCTCGGCCTCCCTCTCCCCGTCGGCCACCTTGGCCTCCCTCCTCCACCACGCCTCCTGCCTGCTCCTCCTCCTCCCGCAGCCCTCCTCTTCCTCCTCCACGCCCCTCCTCCTTCTCCTCCTCCCACGGCCCTCCTCCTCCCTTCCTCCACTCGTCGGCTTCTCTTCCTCCACATGCTCAATTTTGTTTTTAGATATGTTTTTTTGTATGTTTTCGATGGTGGAGTGGTTGTTTGTGGTGTTGGGTTAGAGAGCTCGGGGTTCGGTGACTGTGGTGGCGGTGGCGGTTTGTGGGCTTCGTTGATGGGGTGGCTGTTGGTGGTGTTGTTATTGGTAGGGGCCGCCTTTAACTAAAGTTACACGCAAAACTGACCAAAGTTACAGATTAATTGACCAAAGTTACACAAAAACTGACCAAAGTTACACAAAAACTGATAACAGTTACACATAAACTAATAAAAGTTACACAGAAACTAACAAAAGTTACACAGGAATTGACCAAAGTTACATAAAAATTGACTAAAGTTACATAAAATTCTATAAATTCAAATTAGTAGATTGAAAAATGAACTAAAGTTACATAACATTAGATTAAAGTTACATAAAAATTTACAGAAGTTACGTAACATTGGAATTAAGTTACAATGTCACATAAAATTTAATAAAATTTGCCTAAGGTTAAGTAAAAATTTAAATTTAAAATAAAATTATCTTCTATAACTTCATATCTTACATAATTTAGAACTTTAAAAAACTAAAGTTACATTCGTAAATCATTACAGTTACACTAGTAAAACACTAAAGTTACATTCAAACTGTGTAACTTTATGCCAATATAATTCATCATATTTATTAATTTGTAGTAATATAATTTCAAATAATAGTTTATGTAACTTTACTCTTTTAAAAGTGTAATTTAATTCTTTTGTGAGTTTTTTTAAGGTCATACTGATTTCAATTTATATAATTTGAAGTAATATTAGTACAATTTTATGTCACTTCAGTCCAACTTTATGTAACTTTACACCAATTGTAAATACATATTAGGCAAATTGGTGTAACTTTAGTCCGTATGAGTGTAACTTTGGTACGACTTTATGTAACTTCAAGACGAGTCTTAGTGTATTAAGTTTAGTCAAGGCAATGTTACTTTACTCACAACAACCACCTCCCACCACCACCTCCTACCACCACCTACAATAACAACACCACCAACAACCACCACCTAACATTTCACCCTATTTTCACCGTCGAGGACACACCATCGCCACCGCCACCCACAACAGCATCCCCTTACCAATCCAGATTTGGAAAAAAAGGAAAAAAAAACAACAACCACCACGACACAAATCTAAAAAAAAAAAAACAAAAACCACAATCACGCCTTCCTTCACTCTACCACCCACGACCCATATTCGAACAAAATACCTGACAACAACCCAACACCAACGACACAAATGTGTGCAAAAAAAAAGAAAGGAGAAGAAGTGGCGTGGAGGCGGCGGCAGAGAGGGAGGCCGAGGGAGGAGGAAGATGAAGGAGGCGACAAAGGGAGGAGGCCGAAAGAGAAAGAGGAGGTAGGCGGAGGAAAGGGCGACCGAGGGATGCCGAGGTGGTGGCAGTGCTCGGTAATGGTCAAGGTGGAGGGAGTTGTAGAGAGATTAGAGGAAGAGAGAGAAGTGAGAGAAAGAGAGAATTTTTGAAAGAGTAATTAGGGTTTGGGTGGGATTTGGAAGCTGTTATATATTAGCCCTTGTTTTTGTGTTTTAATCTTGACCCTTCATTTGTTATATCTAATGGTTTATATTAGGACTTATGGACTCATCTAAGAAAGGTGGACTTATGTGATCCTATTTATATATATATATAGAAATAAGATCCGGTGCAAACGAACACTCGGTGGAAACGGTGAAAACGACCCTCAATAAAGTTGTAGTTATAACATCTATCCAAATAAACACCAACTTTCACGTCCTTTATTAGTTTATCAATTTATTTCACCCAACTCCCTTCATCCCTCATATCGATCACCACCACCACCACACATCGGAGCTGCCCAGACGGCCGTCTCTGGACGACCTTCTTCATCACTGGTCACTCAATTAAAGCCAGCGTGCCACCGCATTTATTGTTCCAAAAACCGACCAATCGTACATATTCAATTAACCAATCAATTGTACATCCCGTCCTCGAAATCAACGATACTGATCCAATTCAAGTAATCGGGACGGTGAAAATAATCAGTAAGGGGAAAGATGCGGAACTCTGGTGGTCGATAGTAGAACAAAATAGAAGAGGAAAATAATCATAAGGAAAGTCTTGAAATAGTAAGAGAAGAAGAAAATAGTGATGGTGGCTCACGGTTGACACAACGACGATGGGGTGGCGTGGTGGTCCTGACCTGAACTTAAGGACGACGAAGAAGAAGTGGCAAGGGTGACGAATGAGGGCGAGGTGGTAGTGGTGGCTAAGTTAACTTACTGTATCCCATTTATATGTTGATGTATCTAAAACCAATTTTAATGTACCTATTAACCAATTTTGTGTATCTATGTTAAGATACATTAAAATAGCGGCTAGATACATCAAAAATTACAGTAGATACATTGAAATGAGTTGAATTTTATGAGGTGGTAAGGTAGAAGAGGGGACGGGTGAGAGTCGCCACTGGAGGTCGGTAGATGTTGACTGGTGTCCGATAAATAAAAGGGCGGAGAGAAATTGAGAAGAAACGAATTGGGCGAACTGAATGATGGTAGAGATAAGGTGGATAAATTCTTCACGGTGAACGTTGTTTGTCGGCGTCTGTGGTGGCGTGTTTGTTTGCCGGCGTCTGGTAATGGTGGTGGCTGGTCGAAAAGTCTTCATGGTGGTGGTTGCCGGCGATTGTTGGTGGTCGTCAATAGGGATGAGGGAGATTTTGTTTTGGGGTTAGTGTGTCGTTAATAAGGGGTTAGTAGAATAGTAGTGTCAGTGTTGTTTTTTATTGTTGAAAAAGTAGTTTTAGTATTTGGGGTAGTACGTTTCCACTTTTTGCATCAAGTGGTCGTTTCCACCGGATCCTAAATCTATATATATATATATATATATATATATATATATGAATTGAATCATGTGAGGCACCCTTCTTACTGTGAGGCTGCCGTACTCATCTGACCCATTGATCATATATGAATCAAGGACTCAGATTGAATAGATGGTTATACGCAGGATTAAAGAAATCAATTATCACTCCTCTCATTTAGCCATAATACCACTTCCTCTCTCTTACATTTATCCTCCCAATAGCCTACTGTCTCTTTCCACTCTTATTCCTACAGGAAAAAAATTTGAAGTCAATCAAAATAATCCCCAAATTCAAGAAACCCTAAATAAAGCACAAATTAATCGAAAAAACACTAAATATTTCTGAGATTTTGCACGTAACAATAATAATGAGGAAGATTACTTATCAATCGGCGAGAATTATCATATGATGAGCACCAGGTAATTTGAAAATTTTCAGATTAAGAGCAGAATATCAATGATGAACATAAATATTGCCTGAATTGATTATGCTTGATCAAATTTCATAATGTTCTACTCTTTCATCCTAAATATCTTAAGTTAATTTCTGTTTTGTAACTTAAATCATTCTTAATTATTATTTTAAATATGCAATTTTTCGATTTTTATTTTCGATTTTCCGTGTTTACGATTTTAATTTTTTTGACTTGCGATTTTCATGCGTTTATTTCTCATTTAAGTGTTTGATTTCTTAATCTTGATGTATTTAAGTTATGGACTATATTACTATGTCGATTTTTCAGTTTTAATCGATTTTTATGTGTGTGTTTGCAAAGTTCGATCATTAACATTTCTTTAGCCTAATGTATGCTAATATTTCCTATGTTGTTGCATGATTTGATTTTGTTGTTGTCTTCGTCAGTAGATGAGGAGTATGATAAAATGTCTCAATGAAAGTTGTACTGTAACTGAATTTGTTGTCTTTTCTGTATTGTTTCGAATTAATTAGTTTTTTCGGGTGTTATTTTCAGTATATGTTTTTATGTTTGGTAATTTACTCATTTCGCTTGAAATTTACTGCATATCATCGAGTTTTAGTGTACTCAATTCTAGTTTTAAATCAAGTAAAAGATGTGTTTGTTGAGTTCCAGTGTTGTTGATTCTACTGGTATCAATTATTTTAAATGTTTAGTTGGGAGGATGAGTAATGAGCATTGGTTTTGTTAGGAGGAGATCATGAAACAAATAAAAATGTTTCTTTGATGTGCGTGTGTGTATGCAATTAAAAAAGGATTCACAAAATCATGTCCAAGCTTCACAAAATCAGGTCCAGGATTCACAAAATTGAATCCAAGATTCACAAAATTAGCTTTAGGGTTCTCAAGAGTTGTTTCAGGATTCACAAAACACAAAAGCAGATTTCTAGTTATTTGTGATTATATTTACATTTTGATCTTGTGAATCGGTAATTTATATGCAGAGATGTTAAGGAATTATTTTGATATGAGAAAAGTGGTAGCTTGTGTGTGTGTGTCTATGCAATTAAAGTTGGATTCACAAAATCAGGTCTAAGATTCACAAACTCGGTTATAGGATTCACAAAATGAGATGTAAGGTTCACAAAACCAGATTTAGGGTTCACAAAATCAACTGCGGGATGCAAGGTTCACAAAATCATATTAAGGGTTCACAAAATCAAGTTCATATACTTTATTTGATATATTCATCTTGAAAATATGCTTCCATTAGTGCTTTGATGCGTTATTTGTTGATGCATAAATTAGTTTTTGCAATATATCATTTATTAGCACAAATGGTGGAACATTGCGTTATTGCGCAAGGTTTGGGTTTGAGTCTCACATAGATGAACAAATATAAATATGAGATTATTATAAAAGTTTTCAATGCCAATATACGTCAAAAATCACTCAATTAAGTCTTGAATTTACAAAAATAGGTCAATGATTCACAATATCATGTCTAGGTTTCACAAAATTAGGTTTGGAGTTCACAAAATAAGGCATAAGATTAGACGAGTCTAGAGCCTTACGACTTCACAACAATTATCTGCCTACCTACCTCGACCCATAAGGTTTGAGAAACTTGTACTTTGTGGTGTGAGTTTAAGACCTTACTTTGTGAAACTGCTGTGAACTTATGAATTGACTTTGTGAAAGTAGGCCTTTATTTTGTGCATCCTACCCATATAATTTGTGAATGTTGGACTTTATTTTGTGAAACTACATCAAATAAGGTCCTAGACTCACAACACATAGCTCAATATTCACAAAATTAATTAGCTCCTTACCGGTGCTTTAATTAATATGTTTGTTATTTGTTAATGCATAAATCAATTTGCACTCTATTATCTATTAGCTCAAACGGTAGATCATTGTGCTATTGTGCAAGGTGTGGGTTCGAATCCTACATAGATGAACAAATATAAATCAACAATAATTCTTAGATTCACAAAATAAAGTCTTAGGTTTACAAAATAAAGTCCAAGATTCACAAAATAAGGTGCAAGTTTCACAAAATAAGGTGCAAGTTTCACAAAGTCAAGTCCAACTCAATTAAGTCGTGTAAATAAGAGTGAGAAAGTAAAGTATATGAGGTTATGATTATTTTATATTAGAGAAAGAAAGTATTTGGGCCAAATGAAACGATTAGAAATGACCCAAAATTTCAGCCCAATGAATAGTTAACAATGCCCAATGAATAGTTAACAAAGGAATTTGGTGAGGCAGGCCGCCTCGCCAAAATTAGTGGCCTCACCTGATTCAGCCTCTCTATATATATATATATATATATATATATATATATATATATATATATATATATATATATATTGATTAGTCAAACCTTGGGCACCTAAAGTGAAACTAACCAAACATTGGGTACCCAAAATGAAACTACAATCAAACATGAGGTACCCAAATTGAGATTGTGCAAACCTTAGGCACCCATATTAAAATTAGGCAAAACCTCAGGCACTCATAATGATAATTTTCCCTTTTCTTATATGAACTCTCCAAGCGCTTTAATTATATTCAATCCGGTTTGTAATTGGATAATCCATCTTGTGAACTAATGGGTCAAAAGCCCACTTAAACTATATTATAAATAGGAAACCTAAGCTAGCAACTAGGTTGCTCATTCTTTCGTTTCTTGCACACTTTTTCGCAGTCCAACTCTCTTCTTCCTCTCCTTTCATTCTCCTCCCTTTAACTTCATTGTTATGCAACGTTTTTCATTCAAATGAAATATAAATTATATATTTACAATCTTGGCTCTTACCTCTACAATATATTATATTCATAATATTTTTAAGGGACTCGATTATATGGGGTTTAGACCTACCTTTAAGGTTTATATATTTAATGGGTAAATAAGAAGAATAAGAAGAAGATGTCTTTCTTTGGCGTTTTTGGAGGAGGATTTCTGTAGCACAATATTAATAGCGTTTTTATGAAGATGAAGATTATTTTGCGGTCTTTATTGCTTAATAAAAGTAACTAGGTGTTTTCCTTTAATTATGTTTATAGAAAGTGAATTATTAACATGATATAATGATTTATTGTATGATTAACTGTTTGTGTGGTTATTTATGCTTATGATTCACATGTTTAATTGCATTTAATGTTTATGTTGTTATTATATTTTCAATTATTCATTTGGTGTGCGAACTAGGGTTCAAATCGCGAACCCTAGCGTCGTTGGTGGTGGCGCGACCGTGGGGTTGCCGTGGCCTAGGATTTCGGCCTCCTCCTTGTGGGAGAGAGGCTAGGGTTTGCTTCTGTTGAGGAATTATGGTTTTGGTTTACATCATTAAGGTTATAGCATATTAAACTATAACTTTATATTTAAGCTACCCTGATTATACCTATTTGAGCTATAACTTTGAAATTGACGTTATGGTGCGGTGTACTATAACAAGACTCGTTGTGGTGACATGGCGGTTTTTAACGTGGATTCGACCCCTCGGTGAATGTGTTATAGAGGACTAACCCGTGACGGAAGAGAGTTATAGTTGATGATACTATAACCTCGCACGTATAAGGTTATAACTTGAAGTACTATAACTTCACTAAAGTTGAATGAAGGTTATAGCTGAAGATACTATAACTTTACCGAAGTTATTAAGTGAAGGTTATAGTTGATGATACTATAACCTGACACGCTTAACTAAGGTTATAGTTGGATGTACTATTACTCTGCTAAAGTTAAGCAAAGGTTATGGTTGATGATACTATAACCTGACCAGCTTAACCAAAGTTATAGTTAGGTTACTATAACTTCACTAAGCTTAAGTGAAGGTTATAGTAGGAGGTACTATAACATTGAATGTTATATGCTTATGTGTATTGTGTTATGATAGCTTGAACTATAACATGACTTTCGAGGTGTAATGTTATAGGTCCAGGTACTATAACCTTGGGTTATTTGTGATTGTTTATGTGTGGCGTTATGGTCAGCTGGACTATAACACTACGTTTGCATATTATAATGATTGTTCTTACTCATTCGATTGGTTGAGCAGTCAGTTATACTGTTCTTGAGTTGAGTGGTGACGTTGTTCACGCATTGTTGGACAGTTAGTTATATTGTTCCTATGTTGAGTCGTGACGTGGTTCACGCATTAGTATATACAATCAGTTGTACTGTGCATTTGTCTGTTGCTGGTTGAATAGATGACGGTAGTATCAGTTATATACTATTCGGAATGAACAAACGCCACCCTTCAGGGGTTTATTTTGGTCTATGTACGAGGGGGTATCAGAGGCAGTGGTTATACATTGTGGTCCTCGAGTGTCGTTTGATGTACAGTTAATGCATCGAGAGTCTGGCCAGGTCTTAGACATATAGCCAGTGGTTATACGCTATACATAGTACCGTGGAGGCAGTGGTTATACGCTTCACACCGATGGAGGCAGTGGTTATACGCTTCGTCAGCTAGAGGCAGTGGTTATACGCTCTGTCAAGTTAGAGGCAGTGGTTATACGCTATAACGGGCGTTCGCTCTATTCGCTATGCTTTGATGCTAGCATTGTGCCTTATGTTGCTATAGATCGTGTGCTATTTTGTGTCTTGAATGTATTCGTGGTATAGTGGTTGCATATGGTCTAGGTCTACAGGATTGCATTCATGTAGGTTGCATTGTGGTCCCGTCTCATGGTAAGTTTGGTTGCATATCATGTGGTATAAATTGCTTCACATGTCTGTTATGATTACTATTAGTTGTTATAGATTGTTATTAATTCAGCATGTTGTAAACATGACTGGGAGAGCATCTAGTTACTCCCGACTGATTGTCGACCCCCCTTTCTCAGGTTGAATTGGTTGCTGCTTGTCTGGATGTTGGGCTGGAGAGACTTGTGGCGAGATCAATAATATGTTTAGGATTCTACGTATCCTTTGAGGATATTAATAATGTATTAGTTTAATTTTGAATTTGAGTATCGATCCGGATTGGTCATGTGTTTCTGCCACCTTGACCCTATTCATCTTTGTACTCTGTTGGATTATTTATTATTAAGGTATTTATTTTGTTTTAATAATCCGGGTTGTTACAAAATACAAATATTGACCCACTCAAATGAAAAGTTATTAGTTATTAATTACAAGGTCCGTTTTACAATTTTAATGTGAAAAGCCGTGCAAACGAGATTTTTTTCTTAAAAAAGTATAAGAGAATAATTTTTTGTATAATCTATTTTTTTAAAATCCAAATACATGATTTTGCTGACATCCAGAAATGATTATGATGTAAATGCCAATGAATAATTAGTTGATGAATGTTACTTAATTGGTGATTTTTTTTTTGGTACAAAATTAATTGGTGATCTCGACACACTCATTTCACCTTTCGTTTTTATAATTAGTTTGATTCTAAACATTTTTCTCTAATTTCTTTCAAAGTCTTATTTCAAAAATAAAACTATAATAAAAATAATACTCCTAGCCTACCACTTTTGATTGGTGCGTTCTCAAGGGAAAAAAACTTCAACGATAGAAAGCAATTGGCATGCTCAAATTTTATACTAAATAATAATTGATGTACTGATAAGTGATTTTAACACTATTTGATTGTAACACTATTAGGGAAACAAAATTTGAACTTGAAAGGCAAAGTAAATAACACGTCATTTTTTTATAGCATGTATATTTGAACAAGTTAAAGGTAACAATTTGAGAATAACAAACCTTGCATTGCACAGTAAAAAAAAATTAATTAGCTATCATAACGTAAATTATTTATGCGGTGTTTGTAAGTATTTGTTAAGAAAAATAAGATGATGGAACTACACAATAATTTGGCAAAGTTAGTTAATAGCACAAAACTTAATAAATGAAATACGAAGTAATTTGGTAAAGTTGGCTAATAATGCAGAAAGTATTTACAAACACTTACCAAGTAGTGTTGAACAATTAGTAAAACACGTGCAAATATGCAACATTTCACAGTATAACTGTATCAGTGTATAACTCTATGAATGTCATATGCCATGCATCTTATAAGTAGGTTTCTATGTACTCCGCAATCTATACAATGAATTATGACTTATAGAAAATTACGATATGTAATACTCCCTTCGTTCCAGTTATTTATTTACCATTTTCATTTTAGGTTATCTCATTCATTTGTTTACGTTTCTATATTAGGCCTGCTTCTAATGAGTTATTTGATCACTCAGTTGGACTATTGTCAACATGTCATCCAATACCACTAACCATAATTCCTTTTTCTTTAATCTTTATGGCAAAAGCAAAGGTAAACAATTGACCGAGACAGAGCAAATATTTAACAATAATAAAATAAAGGGATATTCTACATGATATCCACTATACTTTTTTATTTTCTACGGGATACCCCTCCTTTTCTTAAAAAAAACTTGACCGTGTATAATTCATGGTCATGAATTCGGAACCGACGACTCTTTCTCCAAATTGATCGTCTTCTCGTGATCTTCGATTTGAAAAAATAAATTGTCACTTAATGAACGTGTTTCAAGAGTATGACCTGTCAAACATTTTTAACCAAATAAAATTTGATCGTCTATATCTCATAGCTATTATAGCTACGAGTTCATAAAGTACCGATTTTTTTTTCGAAATTGATCGTCATTATGAGATGTTTAGTTTGAAATTTTTTTTTGTCGTTTTGTAAGTTCACACTAAGGAATTATAGAGGGTTAAGGGTTCTTCGTTCAAAAAGAGGGATAACATGTAGAATTTGCAAAAACAATGTGGTAGCATGTAGAATATCCCACTTGTTATATTTGGAAGTGGACTCCTATTATTGAAACTATATCATAGATGGCTGCATTTGGAAGTGGACTACCATTGAAATTTGATAACGCTTAACTTGATAACTTGATAAGTGAAATCTTTTCTTAGAATGTTATATTTATTTTAATTTTAAGAGTTTATTATTAATTAATATATTAATTATAATGTAAGAGATTATGAAGTGTTTAAATTTTTTTGGAGAATGTATTGTAATATTGCTAGAACTCCCAACTTTAAATGTGTGAGCTCAAAATTCATTCAAAATTGTTGAACTCTTTAATATCGCTCAAAAATTTTCTATTTTAATTATATAATATAATGATAGATATATATAAATAAGAAAAAAAATAAAGGTTATGTTTATTAAATGGTTTCTCTATTTTATTTATTTCAATCAATCTCTCTGAATTTTAGGATCGGTAATTATTAAAATAAAATACTTAAATGTATTTTTTTTGTTTCTCTAGTTTTCAATTTTTACTTTATAATTTTTGAATTTGTGACACTTCCATTTTTATCTATTATGTATACTCGGTCTTTTGACACATCTTCCACTCATTTACCGTTTTAGAGGTCAAAGTTTTAGAACTTTGACCATGTATAAACTACTATATTATTTATTATTATATTTTTTACATAATTACATTAGGTATAAGACCATGTTTAACGGGGGGTGGAAGAGTAAGGTGAAGAAAAGGGTGAAAGGGAAAAATATATTTTTAAAAAATGAAGAAAGAGTGAGCCTTGCACAAATAAGACCCTACAACCAGAGGTATATGAGCATGGTACATCCAATATAAATTGAATTGAGCTTATATGCAATCTTTTCGAGCTTTTAATTATTTTTTAGTTACATTTGAATTTTTTTAGGTGTCAAATTAAAATCTAATTGAGCTTATATGTATTGTTGTCGAGTTTCATTATAATATTTTGAGTTTAAAACTTATATAACGATACTCACATTGTTTTCAATAAAGCTCGTAAAATGTACATATAAACTCAACTTCTTTATTCTAAAGTTCAAAATCTATACCAGTTGTATACAACTGATTGTATAGTCTACTAATTGTGAACCTTGAGGACCTTATTCACCCTCTCCAAAACTTCTGTCAATTATGCCACTTGGCATCCTTCAATTGAAAGCTTTCCTATTTAATAATAAAAAATGACACTAGCCTATGTATATGAGGTGGATAGTAAATTAAATATAGTATTTAAATATGAGGTGGGGGTAGGTCTTGATAAAAGTAGAAAATGTATGATGAATTTGATAAAGTGGGCTATGAATGAAAAACAGTATTTAAATGTTAAACCATGGTGGAGTAAACCCATCGATAAACATAGTCTAAAATGATCTTCAATAAAATGTTATTTTCAACCGGTAATTATAAAATCTAAGTGGACAAAATGGCTATCAAATTGTTGCCTAGAAGACCGTGTATAAAGTAAATTTGAGGAACATGTATAAAAGGAGGTAGCAAAAAAAACTTATTTTTGGCATATATCTTGTGTAACACCCGGAAATGTACCCTATTTTTATAATGAAAATATTTTACGGATACTTTTCCGTGAATTTAAGTTTTAATTTAGAATTTAATATTCCGAGTAGAATTTAGAATTTTCGAGTTCGTATTTGGAATTTCCGCGAGATTCCATGAGAATCCCGTCTTAAGGCGAGTTTGACTTTCTTTGACTTTTTCCCTCATATTTCCCTCATACTCCTTTAACCTATTTTCATTCTCACAAACACAATTCAACTTACTTCTTCCTTAAGCAAACCAAAACCCTTGCCGCCATAATCTTTCCGATCTTTGAATCATCGTATCTCCTTCGTTTCTTGTTGAAATTCTCGTAAGTTCGTCTTATTCTTCCCCTCTTACCTTCCTCTATCCGTATTGATAATAAAATTACCGTCTTTCTCGCTTTTCAAACTTTCCGTCTTTCTCAAGATGAAGTAAATTCATCTTTTATGATCTATTTGTAGGTGGTGACCTCCAAGATCCCGACAAAGACTATTTCCTAATTGAAGAGGAGCTTGACGAGTAGTGAAGACGCATTAAGGTAACGGTGAAGGGTTACTCGATATCATTTACGTGTTTTACACGTTATCTATGCTAGGAATCGTATTTAGAATACGATTAGTGAGTTTAGTAATTGTGTTGATGATGGTATATATCGTTTGTTGAGAATTTATATGAGATTCTATGAGTTATGTTTATAATCGATAATTGTTAAATGTGGATCCTTAGTGAAAAGGGTGAATTTCGTGCATATGGACCCCAGCCGGTAGACCGGCAGCCGGTCAGACCACCGGCTGGGGCAGTGGCTGTATATTGTGGCATGTTACGTGATTTTTAAAGTATGAAGATGGGCTCAGCCGGTCGACCGGCAGCCGGTCAGACCACCGGCTGAGACACCTCCCTTTTCTTCCTTGTTTTTCCAATGACCTTTGGTCCCAGCCGGTAGATCGGCTGCCGGTCCACCTGACCGGCTGGGACATGCTGTTGTTCATTTTGGTTTTTCACATGACTATTGGCCTTAGCCGGTAGACCGGCAGCCGGTCCACCTGACCGGCTGGCTCCTGCTGGATGTTGTTTGTGATTTTCGTTTACGGTTTTCATTTATAATAATTTCGATCGTTCGTTTATCGTATAATTTTACGTAGTGACTTATAATATTAATGTTTTGAATATATGATATTTCATTCGCTTGTATCACATGTTTTGTGACGGTTTTAGATATGTCCCACTTTGAGTCGGTTTTTACAAATGATACGGTTTGAGCACTATTTTGTCTTGTGCTTTGTACTCTAATTCCCTTGGCTACCTCCACGTTCGTAAGGCTGGAATGTCGGAACGGGGAGGTATCCTACTGCTTAATTGCATGTGTTAGTGGGCATACGACGACGTTGTTGGGAGGCGAACGTTATGCGTTGATCGACACGGCCGTCAAATGTTGTGTACTTGCGAGGTGGTGTTATTTGCATGTAGCGTACCGCTTGTTATGAGGCTTGAGCTCTTTTCCGCCTCTTTCGTGAATTATCTACCGAATTTGGGGTACTCGGCGTCTATGATTGACCGAGTCTTGGATGCGAAACGTTTATCGCATGTCGAATCGGAACACGTTTATTCCGAGAGTCTGGCCAGGTTTAGACTAGGACCGAATATTTATATCGTCGTCCTAACCGGAGGAAATTAGTCTACATATACGAAATGTGATCGTGTATGCGTTCAGGGAAATGTTTATCTCGTGGATGCCTGTTAATCATACTTGCCATGTACACGGTGCTAGTGCGTTTCATTTACCGTGAGAGATGTCGTCTTTGTGTTGTTGTACTTAAATGCGTGATTTCATGATTGTTTATTCATGGTCATTGCATGACTTGGCATGGTTTGTTTGTCGAGTCTCAATCTTATCAAACTTATACCGCTAACGGTGAGATGCAAGCCCTAGGGGTGAGCAAAACCGGGTACCCGATACGGTTTTAATAACCGTATCGGGTACCCGGTTTTTGGAAGGCCAAAATTTAGAACCCGGATCCGACCCAGTTTAACCAGATACCCGGTTTTCGTATACCCGGTTAAACCGGGTACCCGAAAACCGTATACCCGGATCCGGTTGAATTGATAATGCTCAAACCTGGAAATCGAGTCCACAACATTAGTAACGACCAATAAGTAAGATGCTTATATAATCCACTAGGATCATTATTACAAAACACAATTACTTGCAAAGTCAGTAGGTAAAATAGCAAAATACAAATTTGCAAAATTTCACACAGAAATTTGTCATTGATAAAGTGAGTTGCGTATATTACAAGTTTCACATAAAATGATTGGTGCTCAAAATTTCACCCATATAGTTAAAATAGAAAACAAAATATTACATACAACTTTTTTTTTGGTTATTTTTAATTAAACCGGGTCAAAACCGTATACCCGGTTTTGATTTTCCCCGACCCGGACCCGGTACGGTTTTTTTAAAAACCGTATCGTATACCCGGAAATTCGTATCGTGTACCCGGAAATCCGTGTAATTAAAACCGTATACAGTATCGTATCCGTATATTAAAACCGTATCGTATATTTTTGCTCAGCCCTAGCAAGCCCTAGTGAGCGTATTCGGTTGCCTAAGAGTGTTTTCCCCGAGTCTTTGTATAACATGATGGATTCGGACTTGTAACTCTTATGCTCTTATCATTATATATGGAATTGCCTATCTATCCTTATCGTATTTCACATGTATATTTATATATGCATGCTTCTATTTTGTATCTCCTTTTATGTACGTTTAATGTGATATGGCTGGGAGAACCCGGAGTTACTCCCCACTGATTGTGGCGTTCATGTTTTTCATGGATGAACAGGTTGCTTGCATGGATGGCTTTTTGCTTATGATATTTTGGGTTCGGGTGTGAGCTAGCGGGCGTTGTTCCTGGAAGTTTCACCTCTAGACGATTTTAGCTAGTTTTGCTAAACACTTGTTCTTTGCTAACATTTTGAGAGACCCCGTCTCTTTGTTGTATTTCGAACGTAGTTTGTAATATTTTGACACTCCTCGTATTATCTATCTTGCATGTATAAAAGTTTTTTTAAATACCGTATTTCCGCAAATTAATTCACATGCTTGTATGTTTTATATTTTCGCATTCGCGAGGGTTGTCACAGTATGTATCAGAGCTTTATCGCTCCCGACGCACACACGTGAACCCTAACTTAAACTACTTGACCTTAAAATAATAAATGAGAGTTGGGTAGAAGTTAAGGATTTTACTTGGTAGTCTATTTGTTTATGCTAATTGATAGGAGTAACTTAATTTGTTTTTGTTTCTTATGAAGATGGTTAGACCACGGCTAGTTGAGAACGTTATGTTGGAAGCTCTCACTCAAGTGCTGAAAAATCAGCAAGATGCGGCGTTAGCTCAAGCCAACCAAATTCCCCTTCGAAGGGAAGATAACCATCAAGGTGGCTACGCATGGGTAGCTGGACAAATAGCTAGAAGTAAGATTGTACCATATGGTGGAGAACCGGACCCTACGGAGCTATCCGATTGGTTCCGTGAGATGGAGAAGCAGTTCGATCTATACCAAGTCCGCGAAGAGGACAAGGTGAGGATCGCAAAGCATTTCCTTGTTAGGGATGCTAATAACTGGTGGGCTATCACTAGTGCCACTGCTACTCTAGAAGAGGACTTCAACTGGGCTTGTTTCAAAGCTCTTGTGGAAGGTAGATTCTATCCTAAAGAGCTTAAACAACAAAGGCTCAAGGAGTTCATTGACTTTAAACAAGGCAATTTGTCCGCGCAAGAGTTTACTACGGAGTTTAATAAGCTCGCTCATTTTGCGCCGAGGCTTATCCGAGATGATGAAGACCGAGCATTCTATTACTGAAACAAGTTGAGTGTCGTTCTGCAAAGTAAAGTGAGAAGGAATACCAATTCCTTTGGAGATCTTTATGATGATGCCTTGTGGGCCGAGAATTCAATGAAGGCTATTAGAGATGAAGCTTTGATGAATAATCCCTCTCCTTCTTATGCTCATAAGCCGAATGTTTATGGGAAGAGGCCGTTTATCCCGTCTTCCTCTAATTCCTATGCTAACAAGAGGAGATTCAATCCTCCTTCCAATGGAAATACAAGGAATCCTGCTCCTTTTATTCCTAGAGCTACTTCAAATGTGGCTCATAGGCCTTATGCTCCTCAAGCTCAAGGTCGTCAATGTAATCGTTGTAGACAACCATACCATCCTGGTGTGCCATGTTCCAGCCGAGCCTATATTTGCTACTTTTGTCAAAAGGGTGGTCATCGTTACGAGGATTGCCCCGATCGAAAGTTGCCCCCTCCTCCTCCTAAACGTAAGGGTTCCATCTTTGTCATGAGCCGTGCCGAAGCCGAAGCTCATCCCGAGATCATTACGGGTATGTTCTCAATTCTAGAGCAACCGTGTCTTATTCTTTTTGATACCGGTGCTTCAATGTCTTTTGTGTCATTGACGTATGCTAATAAATTGTCTATCAAGCCTACATCTAGTGAGGATACTCCCATATCCTTACCATCCGGAGATATTATCTCTTGTTCTACTCTTTATCCTAATGTCCCAATATCTATTGCGGGTTATATCTTTCCCGCTAATCTCCTTAAGTTTCCTCTAGGAGAGTTTGATATAATCCTAGGTATCGATTGGCTAGCAATGTATCATGCTAGGTTCGAGTGTCGTGATCAAAAGATTTATTTAAAGAGTCCTTTAGGTGTTAGAATAACCTATAAGGGATCTCATCCCCGTAAAGGTGTATCTTTGATTTCTGCTATGAAGTTGGTAAGTATGGTAAGAAAAGGTCACCAAGCATTCTTGTGTGTTGTGACTTCTTCAAATACCTCTTTGCCAAGTATTAAAGATGTGCCTATTGTTCGAGAATTCGTCGATGTATTTCCTGAAGATTTGGCCGGGATTCCTCCCGAGAGAGATGTTGAATTCTCTATTGATCTTGTTCCTGGTTCTGGTCCAATAGTCAAAGCTCCTTATCGTATGGCTCCTTCCGAATTGAAAGAATTGAGAATGCAGCTGGATGATATGATAGAGAAGGGTTTTATTCGACCAAGTGCCTCGCCTTGGGGTGCTCCTGTTCTTTTTGTGAAGAAGAAAGATGGTTCTATGAGACTTTGTATTGATTATCGTGAATTGAATCGGATTACAATCAAGAATAGGTATCCTTTACCAAGAATTGAAGATTTGTTTGATCAACTAAAAGGTGCTTCTACTTTTTCCAAGATTTATTTGAGATCCGGTTATCATCAAATTCCTGTTCGAGATGTTGATATTCCAAAGACCGCTTTTAGTACAAGGTATGGTCATTATGAGTTCAAATTAATGCCATTTGGATTGACGAATGCTCCCGCTATCTTTATGGATCAAATGAACCGCACATTTAGTGAGTATCTTGACAAGTGTGTGGTGGTGTTCATTGATGATATTCTTATTTTCTCAAAGTCCGAAGAAGAGCATGCTATTCATTTAAGGATTATATTGGGTGTTCTCCGTCGTCAGAAGTGGTATGCTAAGTTCTCCAAGTGTGAATTTTGGTTACCTAAAGTGTCCTTTCTTGGGCATGTAATTTCTAAAGAAGGTGTTATGGTGGATCCTTCTAAGATTGAAGCTGTGGTGGATTGGAAGAGTCCGACCGATATTAGAGAGATTCAAAGTTTTCTTGGTTTAGCTGGTTATTACCGTTGATTTGTCAAGGATTTCTCTAAGCTTGCTAGACCGATGACCCAGTTGTTGAAGAAGGAAACCAAGTTCCTATGGAATGAAGCTTGTGAAGCTGCGTTTCAAGAGTTAAAGAAGAGGTTAACTACCGCTCCGGTGTTGACTTTGCCTGAAGATGGAATAGACTTTGATGTCTATTGTGATGCTTCTAAAATGGGATTGGTTTGTGTTCTTATCCAAAATAGGATGGTGGTGGCTTATGCTTCAAGGCAGTTGAGAGTTCATGAAGTGAACTATCCTACTCATGATTTAGAATTGGCCGCTGTTGTTCATGCTTTGAAAGTGTGGAGACATTACCTAATTGGAGTTCATTTTCGTATCTTCACCGATCACAAAAGTTTGAAGTACATATTTACTCAAAAAGAGTTGAATATGAGGCAAAGAAGATGGTTGGAATTGGTGAATGATTATGATTTTGAGTTGTTTTATCATGAAGGGAAGGCTATTGTTGTTGCCGATGCGCTTAGTAGGAAAGCTTCTTATGCATTGAATGCTATGCGGGTATTACCCGATGATCTTTGTGCCGAGTTTCGAAAGCTGAGTTTGGAATTCGTGGAGCGTGGATTTGTTTATGTCGGTGCTATGACTGCCGAGCCTGTTTTTCTCCGTGAGATCCGCGAAAGCCAAGTTGATGATCTTACCTACAAGTCTATCCAAACCAAACTTCTTGAAGGTAAAGGTAAAGATTTCGAGTTTGATGATGAAGGTGTCCTTCGTTTCCATGGTCGTTTATTTGTTACTAATGCTCTTGATTTGAGGAAGCGAGTTCTTGATGAAGCTCACCTTTACCCTTATTCTATTCACCCCGGAGGTGATAAGATGCACAAGGATTTGAAACTACAGTTTTGGTGGTCGAACTTGAAGGGTGATGTTGTATCTTATGTTGGAAGATGTCTTACTTGCTAACAAGTGAAGATTGAACACAAGAGGCCCGGTGGATTGCTACAACCGTTGGATATTCCGCTATGGAAGTGGGAATCAATTTCTATGGACTTTGTTATGGCCTTGCCGAGAACCGTTGGAGGTAAAGATGCCGTTTGGGTTGTTGTTGATCGTTTGACCAAGTGTGCTAGATTTATTCCGATCAAAGAAACTTGGAGTTTGGATCGTTTAGCAAAAGCTTATGTTGATGAAATTGTTAGATATCATGGTGTTCCTATGGAGATTATATCCGACCGAGATACGAGATTTTGGAAAGCTTTGCAAGAAGCCATGGGTAGTAAGTTGTTGATGAGTACTGCTTTTTATGCCGCTACGGATGGTCAGACTGAGAGGACTATTCAGACTTTAGAAGACTTGCTTAGGGCTTTTGCTCTTGACTTCCAGTCTAATTGGGAAAAGAGTCTACCGTTGGTGGAATTTTCTTACAACAACAGTTATCATGCATCTATCAAGATGGCTCCATATGAATCTCTTTATGGAAGGAAATGTCGGAGTCCTATATGTTGGAATCAATTGAGTGACAATCGTGATTTAGGCCCCGATGTTCTTGTTGAAACCATTAATAATGTGAAGGTCATTCGTGATAGAATGAAAGCCGCTCAAGACCGTCAAAACTCCTATGTTGATATCCGAAGAAGGCCTTTAGAATTTGAAGTTGGGGATAAAGTGTTCTTGAAAGTATCTCCAATGAAGGGTGTTAAACGGTTTGGTGTTAAGGGTAAACTGAGCCCGAAATACATTGGACCCTTTGATATTGTGAAAAGGATTGGTGTCGTTGCTTATAAGTTTGATTTGCCGCCGAATTTGGCTAAGGTTCATAATGTATTCCATGTTTCTCAATTGAGAAAGTATGTTAGTGATCCGAGCCATGTCTTTCAAGTTGAAATGCCCGAGCTTGAACCGAATCTATCCTTTGAAGAGAAGCGGATTCGTATCCTAGATCGCAAGGATAGAAAGTTGAGAACTAAAGTAGTTCCTTTAGTGAAAGTCTTGTGGAGAAGTGCTAATGTCGAAGAAGAGACTTGAGAAACTGAAGCTTCTATGCGTAGTAAATAACCGAGTCTATTCGAGTAAGGTATTTTTCTTTCCCTCAAGTTTCGAGGGCGAAACTTTTTAAAAGGTGGGGTGATTGTAACACCCGGAAATGTACCCTATTTTTATAGTGAAAATATTTTACGGATGCTTTTCAGCGAATTTAAGTATTAAATTAGCATTTATTATTTCGAGTCGAATTTAGAATTTCCGAGTTCGTATTTGGAATTTCCGCGAAATTCCATGAGAATCCCGTCTTAAGGCGAGTTTGACTTTCTTTGACTTTTTCCCTCATCTTTCCCTTATATTCCCTCATACTCCCTTTAACCTATTTTTCATTCAACACAATTCAACCTTACTTCTTCCTTAAGCAAAACCAAAGAAACCCTAGCCTCCATAATCTTTCCGATCTTTGAATCACCGTATCTCCTTCGTTTCTTGTTGAAATTCTCGTAAGTTCGTCTTATTCTTCCCCTCTTATCATCCTCTATCCGTATTGATAATAAAATTACCGTCTTTCTCGCTTTTCAAACTTTCCGTCTTTCTCAATGTGAAGTAAATTCATCTTTTATGATCTATTTGTAGGTGGTGACCTCCAAGATCCCGACAAAGACTATTTCCTAATTGAAGAGGAGCTTGACGAGTAGTGAAGACGCAATAAGGTAACGGTGAAGGGTTACTCGGTATCATTTACGTGTTTTACGTGATTTCTAGGATAGAAACCGTATTTAGATTATGGTTATTAAACTTATGTCTTGTATTATTGTTGATGGATGTTGTTTATTGAGTATTCATATGAGAAGTGATGAATTAGAATGATAGTCGATAATTATTAAAAGTTGAACCTTGGGAAATTTGATGATTTTCGTGCATATGGACCCCAGCCGGTCGATCGGCAGCCGGTCAGACCACCGGCTGGGGCAGTGGCGGTATATTGTTGTTGTTACGTTGAAGTTTAAGCATGAGTTAGGTCTCAGTCGGTCGACCGGCAGCCGGTCAGACCGCCGGCTGAGATACCCCTACTTTTCCTTTGCTTTTTACATATGCCTATGGGTCCCAGCCGGGTGACCGGCTAGGACACACTGATGTTTGAAGTTAATTTTCGTATGACTATGGGCCTTAGCCGGTAGACCGGCAGCCGGTCCACCTGACCGGCTGGCTCCTGTTGGAGTTCTTTGTAAATTTTGTTTACGGTTTTCATAAATAATAATTCCGATCGTTCTTTTATCGTATAATTTTACGTAGTGACTTATAATATTAATGTTTTGAATATATGATATTTCCTTTGCTTGTATTACATGTTTTGTGACGGTTTTTGGTATGTTTCCACTTTGAGTCGGTTTTACAAATGATACGGTTTGCGCACTATTTTGTCTTGTGCTTTGTACTCTCATTCCCTTGGCTACCTCCACGTTCGTTAAGGCTGGAATTCGGAACGGGAGGTTATCCTACTGCTTGTAAATGCATGTGTTTAGTGGGCATACGAGACGTTTGTTGAGGAAGTTGAACGCATTGCGTGATCGGACCGGCCGTGTTCAAAATGTTGGTACTTGCGAGAGCGGGTGGTGTTTTTTGAATGTAGCGTACCACTGTTATGATGATTGTGCTCTTTTCCGCCTCTTTCGTGAATTGATCTACCGAATTTGGGGTACTCGGCGTCTATGATTGACCGAGTCTTGGATGCGAAATGTCATCGCATGTCGAACAGAAAACGTTTATTTCGAGAATCTGGCCAGGTTTAGTGTGACAACCCTCGCGAATGCGGAAATATAAAACAAACAAGCATGTGAATTACATTGCGGAAATAGGTAGTTTTAAAAACTTTTATACATGCAAGTTAAATAAAACGAGGAATGTCCAAATATTACAAACTAAGTACGGAAATACAACAAAGTGACGGGGTCTCTTAAAATGTTAGCAAAGAACAAGTGTTTAGCAAAACTAGCTAAAATCGTCTAGAGGTGAAACTTCCAGGGACAACGCCCGCTAGCTCACACCCGAACCCAAAATAGTCAAAGCAAAAAGCCATCCATGCAAGCAACCTGTTCATTCATGAAAAACATGAACGCCACAATCAGTGGGGAGTAACTCCGGGTTCTCCAAGCCATATCACATTAAACGTACATATAAGGAAATACAAAAGTGAAATCATGCATATATAGATATCCATGTGAGTTACGATAAGAATAGATAGGCAATTCGATAAATAATGATAAGATCATGTGGAAATCAAATCCGAAACCATCATGTTATTCAAGGACTCGGGAAAGACACTCTTAGGCAACCGAATAAGCTCACTAGGGCTTGCATCTCACCGTTAGCGGTATAAGATTGATAAGATTGAGACTCGACAGACAAACCAAGTCAAGTCATGCGATGTTCACAATAAATCCAACATATTATCATCCATTCACGAACCAAGACAATGACGGTGTCCAATCATGCAATGACCATGAATAATGTCATGAAATCACGCATTCAAGAACGACACAATACGACATCTCTCACGGTAAATAGAACGCACTAGCATCGTGTACATGGCAAGTATGATTAAAAGGCATCCACGGGATAAAGCGTTTCCCTGAACTCATCCACGATGCTACATTTCGTATATGTAGACTAATTTCCTCCTGGTAGGAACGATAATTAAACGGCTCCTAATCTAAACCTGGCCAGATTCTCGGAATCACATTTTCCGATTCGACATGCGATAACATTTCGCATCCAAGACTCGGTCTTCCAATATATATGCCGAGTACCCCAAATTCGGTAGATCAATTCACGAAAGAGGCGGAAAAGAGCTCAAGCCTCATAACAAGCGGTACGCTACATGCAAATAACACCACCTCGCAAGTACACAACATTTGACAGCCGGGTCGATCAACTATTATAAATGAAAACCGTAAACAACATATATAAACAACACTCAGCAGGTGCCAGCCGGTCAGGCTGACCGGCTGCCGGTCCACCGGCCCAGGCCACAAGTCAATATGAAATGTCAGTGTCTCCCAGCCGGTCAGGTCAACCGTCTGTCGGTCGACCGGCTGGGACCAAAGGGTCAATTGAAAAACAGAGGAAGGAAGGGGGTGTCTCAGCCGGTGGTCTGACCGGCTGCCGGTCGACCGGCTGAGCCCCAAGTCATTTTCCAAAATTACGTAAAAATGTCAAAATATACAGCAGGTGCCCCAGCCGGTGGTCTGACCGGCTGCCGGTCGACCGGCTGGGGTCTCAAGTACACGAAAATCCTATTTTTCACTAAGGATCCAATTTCATCTATCATACAATATTATCATAAATCATCAAAACTCATATAAATTCTCAACATACAACATATATCATCATCAACACACTTACCAAGCTCACTAACCATATTCAAAATACGGTTTCTAGCATAGATAACATGTAAAACACGTAAATGATATCGAGTAACCCTTCACCGTTACCTTTAAGCGTCTTTACTAATCGTCAAGCTCCTCTTCAATTAGAAAGTAGTCTTTGTCGGGACCTTGGAGGTCACCACCTACATAAAGATCATAAAAGATGAATAAAATTCATCTTGAGAAAGACGGAAAGTTTGAAAAGCGAGAAAGACGGTGATTTTAACATCCAAACGGATAGAGGAAGGTAAGGGGAGAAGAATGAGACGAACTTACGTGAATTCTATCAAGTAACGAAGGAGATACGGAGGTTCAAAGATTGAAAAATGGATGGAGGCAAGGGTTTTGATCTTTCTTAAAGAGGAAGAAATGTGTGTTTGTGTTTGAGTAAGAATAGGTTAAGGAGGGAGTGTGAGTTGTATAAGGCAAAAGTCAAACAAAAGTCAAACTCGCCTTAAGACGGGATTCTCATGGAATCTCGCGGAAATTCCAAATACGAACTCGGAAATTCTAAATTCGACTCGGAACATAAAATTATAAATTAAAACTTAAATTTGCTGAAAAGATTTCGTAAAATATTCTCTACTAGAAAAATAGGGTACATTTCCGGGTGTTACACAATAACATGTATTTACAAAAAGAAAAAACAACAAAGATAACGCATACATAAACTTTTAAGCGGTAATACATCAATGAAAACATAAATCTGGACGAAAATCGTACTAAATACAGTGAATATACAATTAGAAATAGAAGAATAAAAAGTAACAATCAATTAAAACGAAAATTGATGAAAACATTACAACAATTAAAACGAAAATAAGAATGAAAAAGAGAGTGAATAATACCTGACATTGCAATTGTTAGAAGTGATGAACAAAATCAGATTGTATAGCTTGCTTGAGAGGAAAAATTGATGGAGAATAATTAGGTCATAGATAAGAAGAATAGCACAGGAGAAGAGGAATAAGATTGTGAAGAGAGAGAGTAGAGAGAGAAAGTGAATAGAAAATAATGAATGAATTGGTGCATATGAAAGTATATATATCAAGATGTTAAATGTCGAAAATACCCTTACTTTAGGGAGTGTGATCTCATCCATTAGATTTCCTTGATCTGACGGTTGAGATTAAGTCTCACGGACTCAAAAAGATATGGTGGACTCACTTGATCCTAATTCTCTCCCTCTCTCTCTCTCTCTCTATATATATATATATATATATATATATATATATATATATATATATATATATATAGAGAGAGAGAGAGAGAGAGAGAGAGAGGTGGGTTCAAATGAGTCTCCTTAGTATAATTGAGTCCTTGAGTCCTATTATACACCCTTGGATCTTTGAGTATGGATGGCTGAGATTTAATCCCAAAATATTATACTCTACTGTTTCCCATGCACAATCATTAATCATGCAAATACACATTTTCCCACGTTTGACATTCCCTCTCTGAAAACACATTTTCCCACTTTACTGCATCTCTCCTCCTCTTCTCATTTTTCTGATTTTCTCTTCAAACTCTTCGTCTTCCTTACTCCATCTTCATCCTTACTCCATTTTCATCCATAATTCATCCATATTTATCATCCTTACTCCCTTTTCATCCATAATTCATCCATATTTATCCATTATAGAGAGTTCAACTTGCTATCTTCATCCTTAATCTCCGGTACATTCATCCCTATTTATCCATATTGTAGTTTTACATTATTTTTCTTTTTATTATCCAAGTTGAATTTGTTTCGTGTGGTTTTATCATTGTTCGTTTAATTTTATTTCGCCATTTTTGAATTTTAATAAGTTGAAGCTGTATCGCCATTTTCTCAGAAGTTTATCAAATTTACTGTATAATGAATTTCTCCCTTTTTTTGTGTTTCTCCCAATTGCATTACTTGTAATTTAATTGCCCGATATAATTGTAATTGTACATGAAACTTTAAAGTTTGTTATTTGTAACTTTAAACCTGTTTAGTGTAACTCTAGATTTGTGTATTGTAACTGAATTCTGTAGTCCACATTATAATTTTGAATGTTATTATGAATTTGAAGTTGTGTCGTGTCCTACATGAAACTTTAAGCATGTATATTGTAACTCTAACTACTATTTATGAAACTTTAGTTCATCAAGGAAAGAAGTGTGTTGTTGACTGCTGTTGTGTCTTGTATACTGTAACTCTAACTAGTTTTTATGAAACTCTAACTACAATTTATGAAACTTTAGTCTATATAGTCTGTAACTCTAATTATTATTTATGAAACTGTTGATGAATGTTTTTATGAAACTCTAACTAGTTTTTATGAAACTCTAACTATAATTTATGAAACTCTAACTACAATTTATGAAACTCTAACTACAATTTATGAAACTTTAGTATGGAACTTTAGTATGGAACTCTAACTAGTTTTTATGAAACTCTAACTACAATTTTTGAAACTCTAACTACAATTTATGAAACTTTAGTATGAAACTTTAGTATGGAACTCTAACTAGTTTTTATGAAACTCTAACTACAATTTATGAAACTCTAACTACAATTTTTGAAACTCTAACTACAATTTATGAAACTTTAGTATGGAACTTTAGTATGGAACTCTAACTAGTTTTTATGAAACTCTAACTACAATTTATGAAACTCTAACTACAATTTATGAAACTCTAACTACAATTGTTGAAACTTTAGTCTAGATATTCTGTAACTCTATTTATTATTTATGAAACTGTTGTTGAATGTTTTTATGAATTTGAAGTAGTGTCCTACATGAAACTTTAAAGTTTTTTTGTAACATTAAACCTGTTCAGTGCATCTGTATACTTGTGTAACTTTAACACATTATAATGAAACTTTGATTTTTGTGTCTTACCTATCAGATTTCTGGTGAAGGTGATGGCGTAGAAGTTAGCGTTGACCCTACCCCATCTAAATTTGTCAAATGTCGACCTGGTAGGCTTCTGAAATTGATCTCTCAGCTTAACCATGCTCAGCGGGAAGCGGTGAAGCGCATTGGTTTTGGTGGGCTTCTTGATTTGAGACTAAAACATGTACCTGTTGAACACGTACACCTTTTTTTTTAAGCTTTTAATGACCTATCTCATATTTTTTGGGCATCTGATTCGAAGGAGTTTTTGGTGTCAAAATTTGATGTACATGACTGCTTCCTTTTACCTCTTGGTCACAAACCTCTTGATCTAGTTCCTACCGGTCGAAAGAAGGACCCCTTGGCGGAGGAAAACAATCAATTGAAGGATCGGTGGAGGAAGAGTTACAAATTGTCCAAACCGGGCGAACCAATACATTTAGGGAAGTTATTAACAGACCTTGAGAAAGACAAGGAAGGTGGTGACCATTTTTGCCGGCTTTTTGTGCTGTTTAGCATGTCTTCATTTCTGGCACCCACGACAAATAACACTGTCGACATGAAACTTCTTGGGGCAGTTGAAGATGTAGGTGTTATCAACGAGTACGACTGGTGTTCGTATGTTCTAGATGGTGTAGTAAGTGCTGCTTTTGTTGCTAGGAAGTCACCAAGGTGTTTACGTGGTTGTATTCCTTTCCTTATGATTACATATTTTCAGAGGTTTGACTTCCGTGACGAGGCTCCTCTTTATGACCTCCCGCTTATAAAGCACTGGGATGATGAGAGGATTGCCTCCAGGTTAAAGGGTGAGCTTGTTGGTGGCTGTTTAAGGCGACAGACTTGGTCGTCTGTCACGTACCCTCGCACCGGTGTTAGTTATACTCATCATAGCAAAGTTGTCGATAAGCAACTTCCCACTACTTCTTCTGGAACCCCTCAATTAATGCCGGGCCCTTCGTCACGTTCAACGACCGACAAGAAGTTCATTCAGATCGAACTTCCGCCAGGTGTCGAAGATGACGCGGAGCTGGAAGGTAGAGCTGTTGATGTAAGTCAGGACTATGTAACCCTCACAATTTATAATTAGTCCAATTATATTTAATTTCTGATATTATTTTTTAACCTATATCGTCATTTATTAAACCACATTTCACTTCATGCTGAAATGGTAGGTTGTGCACGAGCTCTACCTAAAGATGCAACGGAATGCAATTGTTTTTCACGCATGGTATTCGGATTCAACCTCGAAGCTTAAACGTCTTACTACTCCACATATGGATCCGGCTGATATCGTACCGTCACAGCACACAAGAGAATTTTTTGAGGGTGAAGCGGTTCATAGGTACGTTGATGAAGTAATTGACATATCATGTCAGATGAAAGATTCTGTTGGCATAGCACCTGTATTTCATGAAGAGTCAGTTAGGCAGGATAATGAGGTAGATGATCGGGTTTTAGATCGCCCATCAGATCTTGAGGAACAAAATGTTGACTGCCCCGTAGAGGCTTCAGGTTTGGAGATGGTCACTTCGGTGTTATATTCTACTGCTGAGATGGGTGAGATAGCTCGTGATATAAGTGTCGATGCTGCCGGAAGGGATGTAGTTGCGGTTGCAACAAATGCTGATGATTTGCGGTTGTTAGGTACACAAACCGGTGGGGCTAATGTACTTTATTCTACTGTGGAAGTAGATGACATACTGCGTGATTTGCGGGAGGCAGAGACAGGTTGTGAACCTGAATGTTTTGCGGGAAACGAAGCACTTATCTCAGCGACTGTCGTACATCATCCCTATTTGTTCCACTCTGACAGACCGCATTCCTGCATGGCTGTCGTCCCTGAAAATCTCGGATGCTCCATTGATTGTGGGACACCCGATCCGGATTATCTAATCGTCTCAGATGCCTTGTGCCGTAACAAGAGTATCTTCAAGGGTGTTTTAAGTCTGAGGATGCATGTATTGGATTACGTGTTTAACAAATCGTCCATATATAACAAACTGTAAGTCTACAATATAAACTCATAACTCATTAAGAATTTTATTATACAGTAACTCTAATAAATATACATGAAACACTAGTCAATATCTACTGTAACTCTAACAACTTTTGATGAAACTCCAACTGTCATTTATGAAACTTTATTCTACATACTGTAACTCTATTTATTATGAAACACTAACAACTTTTTATGAAACTCTAACTACAATTTATGAAACTTTAGTCTATATAGACTGTAACTCTAATTTTTATGAAACTCTAACTAATTTTTATGAAACTCTAACTACAATTTATGAAACTTTAGTCTATATACACTGTAACTCTATTTATTATGAAACTCTAACAATGTTTTATGAAACTCTAACTTCAATTTATGAAACTTTATTCTATATATACTGTAACTCTATTAACTATAACTCTAACTATTATGTATGAAACTTTATTCTACATATGCTGTAACTCTATTTATTATTTATGAAACTCTATTCAATTTTAATTTATAATGTAACTCGAGCTTTGTTGTTTAGGGAACCTCTTGTATCTTACACTGGATTTCACTGCATTTCGCGTGACGACCTCTGGTCTTTGGAACCTGGAGCTGAGGTCTTAAACAATGTCATTGACTGCTGGTGTTATTTACTCAACCACCTCATGCATGAAAACACTGCACCAGTCCCAACATCCCGATGTTTCTTTGGACTTAGCCACACTGTACGTGTTTGTAATTTTAACAAACTTTGATATTTCTCCCTAAGCAATCCTTCTTGTTAATACTATTTTTGGTACAGGGTCCTGTACTGGAAATTTGGAAAGCGCATAAAAAAGGGGAAGTGGTTGATGTCAGTAAAGAAATATTCTCTTCGTGGGATATGTGGGTTGAAGAATGTATTGATCCTTTTCGTCTTGACTCTGATTTGGTAGGTGTTACCAATTTTGTGAAGAATGTATTCACTATAATACAGTTTTGTGAAATATAATACAGTTTTGTGAAATCTATAACTTTAATAATGTTTTGGTGTAATTTTCACAGGTCCTCATCCCTATACTGTCTGGTGATGGTGATCATTACAGCTGTGCATGTATAAATTTTTTATCCCAGCAGATTGAATACCTTGACAACCGTCTTTACGATGATGATTTTGACTCCCTGCCTTATGTCTCCATAGCACGTATCACAGTAAGTCATCACACACTATCGTTTTATTTGTTTTTAAATTTTCTTTTTTTTTAAAAGAACTAATTACATATAATCACTGCAGGCTAAAGAAATGGGCAAGTACATGGTCTCTAAAGGGATATCTAAAGGCGACAGGGTTAGCGGGTTTGAAATTGTCAACGTTAAATTCAGATGGCAAGGTGTAGGCTACTCTGCCCAAGATTGTGGCATATACATGATGATTCACATGCTTCTTTATAACGACACTCTTTTTTATTGCGGCTTAGGCAGTATGGATTCAGTGAACTTGTACAGAGCAGAGATTGCTGCTACGCTTCTATTGAGTGACATTAACAAGGATAGGAGGGTGTTATTGGCTGCTGTTGAGTCGTTCAAAGCTGGTAACATTAATCCTAGCGCAGGACCAAAGAAAATCGTGTCCAACAATGGTAAAAAAAGAGGAACTGACAGTGACACAGGTCCTTCAGAAGAGAAGCGCCCACGGTTATCTGATTCCGAACCCAAAACACCAGTGGCTACAACAGCTGCCCATTCTAAATCCATCACAAGCTTATCTGCTGTTAAGAGTCGCCCCCGTGGTGGGGGAGACGGTTTGGGTTGCACAATCGATTGCGGGTTAGCCGATATAGCAATCCTTGTGGTTGCAAAACCTTTACGCAACAACCAGTATTTATATAAGGACGTGACTTATTTACGGAAACACACAGCAGACTATTGCTTCGTCGACGACATTGATTGTAACCCTAGGTACGGTAACATTTCTCTACATATCAACTCTATATTTGGCCTCAAAATTAATAATTTATAATTACAGGGAATGCCTAGCAGATTATGGAAGGAATGCTCGACTAAATAGGGATGACATAATGTCAATGCTACCTGAGTTGAAAACTTCCTCAAATGTAATCGAATGCTGGTCGAAGCTGCTGAATAAGATAGAATCAGATGAATATGAAGTGCCCAGAATGGCTTTCTTTGGTATAAGGCATACGGTAAGCAATTGCTTGGCTAAAGTTGCATAATATCGTACTAAAGTTTCATAATATATGAATTAAAGTTACACAATTTCCTGTTGAAGTTAGAATTCAAACATTATTGTATATACTGTAACTCTATTTATGATGAAACTCTAAAGACAATTTATGAAACTTTAGTTTATAATACTGTAATTCTATTTATTATGAAACTCTAACTACAATTTATTAAACTTTATTTTATAATACTGTAACTCTATTTATTATGAAACCCTAACTAGTTTGTATGAAACTCTAACTACAATTTATGAAACTTTAGTTTATATATACTGTAACTATATTTATTATGAAACTCTAATTACTTACTATGAAACTCTAACTTAAATTTATGAAACTTTAGTGCATATATACTGTAGCTCTATTTATTATGAAACTCTATCTACTTTTTCTGAAACTCTATTTACAACTTATGAAACTTTAGTAAATATATACTGTGTGCTCTATTAACTGTAACTCTAACAATAATTTATGAAACTTATTTGCTGTTAAGAGTTTTAAAGTTCCATACTAAAGTAGTAAAGTTAAATTGATAATTAATATTATATATGCGGTCTCATTTTTAACGCCTTAAACGAATTGTGTAGGATGCGGTAATGCGCCTAAAGGACAGCAAAGATCAGTCAACCCCCAGCAATACCCAGATTGATAATCTTTTCAGCATATGGGACATGTTTATCAAGGGATGTGGTCGTTCGTTTAACACGAACGCAGAACTATTTTTCATACCAGTTAATGTCGACGAGCATTATGCGTGTGTATGTATCAATTTCAAAACAAAGACTATTGATCTCCTCGATAATCAATATTACCCGGCTTCCAAACAGTCCGACATCGTTGACGTGGCTATTATAATTGTAAGTTTTAATTTCTTTACTTTCCACTGCATTATATTATCAAATTTACAAATTCACTCTAACAAATTTTGTTCATTTACCACCCTATAATAATGTATATGTAGGCCGAGGTGTTTAGCGACTACTTGGAGTCCAGGAGTCTGGGAAGGGATGAAGAGGTCCCTATGTTTGAGAGACGTCAAATAAAATTAGCCTGGCAGGGTCCAAAAGCTAATGTAGAGGAGTCCGGCGTATTCACCATGATGCATATGTTACTATATGAGGGTGCGCCGTTCAGTAGCGAAGACTTGATGAGGAAGATCACCCGCCGTTATCTGGTAATCCAACTTGCTGCAACACTTGTACTGGCGGACATGAACAAAATCCGGAAAGATTTATTGGAGAAGGTGAATACATTTGTGGACGGAAAAGCTGATTTATGGAAAAAACTTTATGCTGCCAGGAAAGCGAACAAGATTACGTCCAAAAAATAACAATTAGATCACTTGATGAGTCCAATGGACTTTGTATTTCAACTTTTACTGTCTTCACATTATGGCTTACTCTTTATATATTTATTAAATTTTAATTTAAAATATGTGTATCTAAGTATTTTTATCATTTAACTCTATGTAGGTAACTATAAATCTGAAATCTAACTAATTAACGAAACTCTAACAGTAGGTTGTGAATCTGTTGTAAATTGGAAATCTTTAAATTTTAATCTAGTAACTTCAATAGGAAATTATGTAACTTTAGTTCAATATTATGGAACTTTGAATCTGATTAATGAAGTTCTAACAAGTATAGCTTTCTAACTTCAATATGAAACTGCTTAATGGAAGTCTATCGTAGCAAAGAGTGTGAAACTACGTGCCCTTATATTTGAACTGTAGTCAATCATCTTGGAATGTTATAATATTACCAGTATAGCATTCTAACTTCAATAGTAAGTTGTGTAACTTTAATACATTTGGTATGAAACTTTAGCACGATATTATGCAACTTTAGTTACTATGAAACTGTGTAACTTTAATTCATTTCGTATGAAACTTTATCACGATATTATGCAACTTTAGTAAAGAAGCGTCTTCTTTAGAATTAAACTATAACACAAAGATGCAATCAAAGACTGTAACTATAAGACAATGATGCAAAACACTAATCAATAAAAATGGGACTTTAAAAAGTATTTCCTGAATTAAACTTAAACAAGTACATACTGAATTACAATTCTAATTCTTCCTTTATCTAATCCTCTAACTCATCATCTTCATTTTCCTCTTCTTCCTCCTCTTCCTCTTCCTCTTCTTCTTCCTCTTCATCGTCAATATTTTGTGACACCCTCAAATTTGCGGAAAGAAAAAAAATTATTTAAATACATAAAGAAGGTGTCATAAATAAAAAGGGTCATTACAAAACGGAAATAATATTATACAATAAAAAGTATCTGAAACGGGAGACATATCTCCCGTATAAATACAGAAATAAAGAGTGTATAATAATATACAATCTAAGAACCGAATATAGGTCCAAGGTAAATACTTCGCTCGCTAGCTCGTCAATGTACCCCAAATATGCATTCACCACCTGTTCGAACGCATTAAATATAAACACGGAAGCCACAGTCAGTGGGGAGTAACTCCGAGTTCTCCCAGCCACGAAATGTCGAGTTTAATGAAACATGAATAACATAAAAGCAATGTATATGGAAAATACAAAACTTAAACATATATGATATGCTTTTCATGTTATGAAACAGATAACTAACAAATAACCTAGCATGTGAAAGCTATCATGTGAAAACCGATAATAAACTATGACTCGAGGTAGGGAAGCTGGTATGCTAGCTCAGAGGTTCCTCTCAGAAACATGGCCGTGATACACTCAAACCCTAATCAACACGTAATCATGTGAATCAGTTAACAACCGGTAATCCAACTCTATCAATCCTAATCCGCTTGCATCCTCACATCTCACCTGTCTGAACTCATAGAATCATACATACATGAAAGACCAATACGTCTAGAAACAGGCATAAGTTCTTAGGACAGTCAATAGTCGACTTCTGTAACTCGAGTCTATACCACAATGTAGGAAAACATCCTAGCCCTAGACTGATCAGACCTAGCGACAACAGCTAACCCATTCCCTGTCTCATTACATAACCGTACATGAGAAACTCTACTAGGCGACCCCCTAAGCAGAGATGGCTAGTACTTAAGCTGGCTCCCTCCCCAAAGCGGAACTCTTAGGATGCCATGCCCCGCCTTGGATATAAACCCACCAAGCCGGGACACAAAAGCTATCGACGGTGAACATATACTCGTTAAAGACAGTACTTGCCTATCTATGTCATGGTCAAGATACTCATTTAGAATTAGAATGTGTCCAAGACGCCATATACTCATAATTCTCTATGGGTACTTAGTCAACACGACACCAACCATATAATAAAACAGTCACGGGAAAAACATCCTATCATGTGACTAATTGCATATCAATAATAATCAAATATCCTATCGCCTCATATCTACTAAGGCTAATTCATAATTAAATACAACCTCACTTGAAGACAAAGCCCCGACCCGAGTCCCGCGACGGGTCATCAGTCAAATCGGGGCTGACTAGATCTTAGTTTGACCAAACCCGTTGGATCAAACCGGCTAGAAACAGAGTCTTTATCACATCGACATAAAATCAACATATTCATTACATGTTATTTTAATAAAGCTTCTAACATGTGAATTATTAAATCTTACGTAAAACCCCGCTTGACTTAAAGGATATCAAAATAAACTACGATCTCGTCTTATAATTTCTAACATGTGAGAAATAATAATTTTATGAAAAACCTTTTTAATTAAATATTTTACTTATTAATATTTCCCACTTGCTAAATATTACAAAACACGATAAAAATGACGATAACTCAAAAACCTTCACAAGTCCCAAAGTGGGACCCACGGGCTGAGTTGGGCCGGACCCCACATGGGCCTGGATGGGCCCCACGGCCTGTTTTGGCTAAAATGGCAGATTTTACAACTTTTACTTAAACCGTTTTCGTAATATTTCCCGCATGCTTTAACATAATTAAAACCCGTCAAAACAACAATTAAACAATCAAACATCGACACAACCCAAAGACCAAAACCCGGACCCACCATGGACCAGCCCAGATCGGCTGGACCGGCCTGAACCGGTCTGACCAGCCTGAACCGGCCGGTTCACAGACCACCATACCCGGCCACCTCCACGGTCACAACAACCACCACCCCAATTAAATTCTAACATGTTTTTAATTAACAAACATCCATTTTTAAACATCCAATTCAACCATCAATCATACAAAAATCATGATCATAATTAAATCATACTAACATGTCTAGAACACTAACATATGAAAAATTCCATACAACATATAAATCATACTACTTAACATGTTACTACTAAAAATCATTAGTAACCATAATATGAACTAAAACCTAAGAAAACTAAGGCTATGTGACATTATATCGTCGAGTAACTCGGAATCGTTACCTTAGCTTAGCTAAAATCAAGTAGCACCAAAATAATAAGAAGTATAAACTAAGAAACCCGTCTTCTAATCTTCTCCTAAAATATACGAGTCACAAAACTCGTCTTCAAAATCTTCCCCTATAAGAAATGACAAGAAAAACATTATTAGAACTTAAAATTATGAATTTCCATAATTAAAGTGTTGAAAACGATTTTACCGGAATTGAAATAAAACCGTACGTGAAGATGGGGAGCGAAGAGGAGATCCTAGAAATATAAATTAGGACGGATTTAATTAAGAAATGAAAGATTTATGAATGTTTTGCTCAAGAACGATGAAGAACAAAAGATGAACGACGAAGAACACGAAGAACGATCAAATAAAGTGATGTTTTGATCTTAATTTGATTTGTTGTAAAATGAAAAGTTGTTTGTGAGTGGAATGGTGGTGTGGAGCCGTGTAAATATAGGCCAATGAGGATGTCGGGTTTTGAAATTGTTGTTACGTAATTGACTCGCGTTTAATAATTATTTTACGGTAAACGATTGAATATAATTAACGATAAAGTTAATTACACAAATATCTAGATATTATGATTATTGTATCAAAAGAAATGAAAATATCAAGAGCTATTAGAGGACTTTTGAGCCGTGTGGTATGGTGAGCATCGGGTCTGTTTTTGCTCGATTTGCGTAATTTTCGTTAACTGATCGATAAAGTTGAAAATATCTAAGATATTCTTATTAGTTTAATCAAAAGAATTAAACTATCTCATGTGAGTGGAAAACGATGACATGGGCGCGTGACTCATGCCAAAGTCGAGTTTCGATTTTGTTGCGCGCATTTACGATGCTCGGGAATAGTTAAATGACGTTCGGTTAAAACCGTAAACGTTATTCTTTAAATTCCGAATAAATTCAAAATAATTATATTAAATTATGATAAATCTTAATAAATCTAAATAAAAATAAATCAAAAATATTATTTTTTTAAATAAAATTTCGGTCTTCATACTTATGAGACGAGTCGGGAAAAGTCAACGGAAGTCAAAGTTGACTGAAAAGTCGAGAAAAGTCGAAGATGACTTAAAAGTCAAGAAAAGTTTAGGACGACTTAAAAGTCAAGAAAAAGTCAATGACGACTTTAAAAAGTCAAGGAAAAGTCAAAGACGACTTAAAAGTCAAGAAAAGTCAAAGATGACTAAAAACGGTCTTTTCATGGAATCCCTCAAAAATTCCAAATACGAACGCGGAATTTCAAAATAAGACTCGGAACAAAAATTCCTATTTTAAAAACTTAAGTTCTACTGAAAAGTGTTAGTAAATATTTTTACTAGAAAAATTGGCATTTTTCGGGTTGTTACAGTTTTTTTCATGAATCGTGTGTTTAGTGTTTACCTCGATAGATTCGTGCTAGTGTTTATTGATGATATTCTCATTTATTCGAAGACCTGGGAGGAGCATGCAGAGCACCTTAGAATTGTGATGCAGACCTTGAGAGATAACCAATTGTATGGTAAGTTTTCCAAGTGAGAATTTTGGCTTGAGAAAGTTGAATTTCTTGGCCATGTGGTATTGAAAGAGGGATGTCCGTGGATCCTAGCAAGATAGAATCTATTTCTAAGTCGTTGGCACCAAGAATGTGGCCGAGATTAGGAGTTTCCTTGGGCTAGCGGGGTACTACCGAAGATTTTTCAAAGACTTTCAAATATTGCAAGGCTGATGACCGCGCTTATGAGGAAGGAGAACCGTTTCAGATGGGATGCGGGATGTGACAATCCTCACGATAGCATAAATAAAACATAACAAGCATGCAATTTATATAGCGGAAAATACGATATTTTTGAAACATTTTACATGCCAAAGAAAGGGTACGAGGAATGTCAGATAAATACCAACTAATGTATAAAATACTACAAGAGACATGGTCTCTCAAAACGTGATCAAACATAAAAGTTGTTTAGTAAACTAGCTAAGAACTTCTATGGGTGAATCCTCAAGTCCAACGCTCGCTAGCTCACACCCGAACCCAAAAACAAGCAAAGATCCAGCCAAGCAACCTATTCATTCATGAAACATGAACGCCACAGTCAGTGGGGAGTAACTCCGGGTTCTCCCAGCCATATCACAAATAACATACTTAAACGGTAATAAACATGTAGAATCATACTTAAATATATATGTGAATTACGAGAAGTATAAATAAGCATTTTGATATATTAAGATATAGGCGCATGAAGTACAAAACTGTAAATATCAGATTATAGATAGACTCGAGAAGACACCCTTAGGCAATTATATAATCATTAGGGCTTACATCTCACCGTTAGTGGCATATACTTGATAAGATAGAGACTTGACATATAAACCACGCCAAGTCATCCAACGGTCACAAATAATCAACATATAAATATCCATCCAAACAGACGAATATGGTAACATAATCTCTCACGGTTAATGACACGCACTAGCACCAGGTACATAGCAAGTATGATCAATTCACGTCCACGGGATACACATTTCCCTGAACCATACATGATAAACGTTTCGTATATGAAAGACTCATTTCTTCCCGATAGGACGACGATAATAATACGGTCCTAGTCTAAACCTGGCCAGACTCTCGGAATAATCATGTTCCGATTTGACATGCGATACACATTTCGCATCCAAGACTCGGTCAAACACAGAAGCCGAGTACCCCAAATTTGGTCACAACTACCCGAAAGAGGCGGAAAGAGCACAAGAATCATAATCAAGCGGTACGCTACATGCAATGACACCACCTTGCAAGGATACGACATTTGATGGCCGGGTCGATCAACGCATTGCGTTCGCCTCCCAACAACGTCGTCATATCCCCACTAAAACATGCATACAAGCATTAAGGATACACCTCCTCGTTTCCGACATTCCAGTCTAACAAGCAAAGAGGTATAGCCGGGAAATTAGAGTTCATAGCACTCAACGATTAGTGCTCAAATGAAAAGATAGGTAGAACCGACTCAAAGGGGGACATATCACAAACCGTCACGAAACATGCGATATAAGCGTGTGGGATATCACATATTCTAAACATGAATATTTAATGCTATTACGTAAATTTATACAATAAACGAACCGTACAAACTATTATAAGTGAGAGCATAAGGAAACAAAAAGGGGAAGGAACTCAAGGGGTGCCAACCGGTCAAGGGGACCGGCCGCCATCTACCCGGCTGGCACTTCACCAACAATCAAACATCACTAAAAATACAGGAATGTCCCAGCCGGTCAAGGGGACCGGCCGCCGGCTATCCGCTGGGAACACATGCCAACATAAGAAAAGAAGGAAAGATAGGGGGGGGGGGGTTGGTGTCCCAGTCGGTCGGCTGCCCGGCGGACGGTCGGCCGGCTGGGGATTACATAAAACAAAAAATTACTCGAAATACCAAATCCACTTCAGCCGCACTCCCAGCCGGTCGGCTGACCGGCGGCCGGTCGGCCGGCTGGGACTAAAATCACACGAAATTCAACAACCATCATCAACAATCATAAACAATTATCAACAATCATAAACAATTATCAACAATCATCAACCAACATAAATTCTAAGGCTACTCATCCAATTCCAACCATATGTACAAACATCAAACCACATTACATGCATAATAATCGTCACTTAAGGTTGGGTAACATCAATTAAAGCATTAAAATACGTATTGATATCGAGTAACCTTTCACCGTTACCTTTGTGCGTCTTCAATCGTCTTCTAAGTCTTCCTCCACGAGATACTAATCCTTGTCGGGGTCTTGAAGGTCTCCACCTACACAAAGATACCAAAAGATGAATACAATTCACCTTTTAGAAAGACGGAAAAATTGAAAATGAGAAAGACGGCAATTTTATTACCACACAAGGTAGAGGACGATAAGAAGGGAATATTATGACAAAAATCAAGGGATTTGAGTAAGGAATGGATGATTTGTGAGAAGCTTGAGTTGATCCACAAATGGTGGTTAGGGTTTTGGTGGTTTGGTGAGGAAGAAGGTGAGTGGAAAATGGGGGAATAAGGGTAATAAAGGGTGAGTGGAAAAATATGGGGGAAAAAGCCCAAAATGTGGCTTAAGGCGTAACCCACACGGAATTCCGAGTAGAGTCCGAATACGAACTTGGATTTTCTAAATTAGACACGGGAGATTAAGTTCTAATTTAACTCTAAAATTACGCTAATTCATAATAATATAATATTATTAAAATAAAATAAGGTACATTTGCGGGTGTTACACGGGGTGTGAGTCGGCGTTCCTTTCTCTCAAAGAGCGGTTGACCGCGACCCTGGTGCTTGCTCTACTTGATTGTATCAAGGATTTTTGAGGTCTACATTGATGCTTCAAAGTTTGGTCTTGGATGTGTGCTTCAACAAAGTGATTTCTTAAGCTTCGCGTCGGCTTAAGCCTTTTGAGGAGAACTATCCTACCCATGATCTTGAGCTCGAAACGGTGGTGTTTGCATTGAAGATTTGGCGTCATTATTTGTATAGATACCTTTAAGGTGTTTTCGGATCATAAGAGTCCCAAATGGATCTTATGCGCCAAAGGAAGTGGATTGAGCTTATTGATGATTACGACATGGAGATCGTGCATCATGAAGGGAAGGCAAATGTGGTGGGGGATGCTTTGAGTAGGAGTCGATACATTCCTTATGTACAGCTTTGTCCTTGATGTAGTTGAGAGAGGCGATGAAGGATATGGGTATCTTCATGATTAGGAGAGGAGAAGGGATGAGCAATTTGATGATTGAGCCATAATTTTATGAAGAAATTCAAGCCAAATAAATTCTTGATCCGAGAATTGTGGGATGGAAAAAAGGTGTAGAGAAAGGTGAAGCTTCATAGTTCCAAATTCATGAAGATGGTAGCCTAAGATTCGATGGTAGATGGTGTGTGCCTAGTGATAATGAAGTGAAGGAGTCGATGTTGAAGGAAGCCCATTGCTCGTCGTATTCTATTCACCCGGGGGTGACAAGCTCTACAAGGATTTGAAAAAGACATTTTGGTGGCTGGGTATGACGAAGAAGGCAGTGGAATTCATTGCAAGATGTCTCACTTGTCAAAAGGTGAAGATTGAGCATAGAAGACAACAAGGAAAAGTTCAATCGCTAGATGTGCCGGAATGGAAATAGGAATCAATCTCAACGGATTTTGTTGTTAGGCTGCAAGGCCTTCAAAGGGGAATAATATGATTTGGGTCATCGTCGATCGATTGACTAAATCCGCACACTTTGTGTCGATGAAAGATACTTAAAGTAAGGTGGAGCTAGCGAATGCTTATCGTCGTCATATCCTCAAACTTCATGGAGTTCCGAAAGATATCGTTTCCGATCGAGATGCAAGGTTTATTTCCAGATTTTAGCAAGAGCTTGAGGATTCTTTGGGTACCAATTTGAAAATGAGCACGACTTTTCATCCGGCTACGGATGGGAAAATTGAGCGAACCATTTAGTCTCTAGAAGATCTTATTCGCTCGTGTGCTTTGGAATGTGGAGATCGTGGGAAGATAGGTTGTATTTGATTGAATTTTCATACAATAATAGCATTCATGCTAGTATTGGTATGAGTCCTTTTGAAAAGTTTTAAGGGAGGAAGTGTAGGAGTCTGATATGTTGGGATGACATATCCGAGAAGGTTGATTTGGGACCAGAGATGATAAAGGAGATGGTTGAGCTAGTCAAATTTATCCGTTTGAAGATAAGTGGCACAAGACCGGGAAAAGAGTTATGTCGATCTTTAACGCCGGGATATCGAGTTTGAGGTTAGTGATAAAGTTTTGTTGAAGGTATCGCCGATGCTTGGGGAAATGCGATTTGGGAAGAGAGGCAAGTTGAGCCATAAGTATATAGGTCCATTTGAGATTTTGGATCGCGTAGGTGAGATTGCTTACCGTCATGATTTTTCTATGGCGCTCGAGAAAGTTCATAATGTGTTTCATGTATCTCAGTTGCGGAAGTATGTGATCCATCCCATGTTATTGTTGCCGATGCTATTGAGGTGGATGAAGCCCTTACCTACGAGGAAGTGCCTAAGGAGAATCTTGATCGCAAATTTCGAAAGATCCGAAGAGGAGAGACAAAGTTAGTGAAGGTGTTATGGTCTACCCATATTGTTAAAGAAGCGATTTGGGAGACCGCAAATTCGATGAGGGAGTGATATCCATATCCTTTTGAGGTATATTTGGTTACGGAGACGTAACCTTTATTTTAAAGGGACGGTGAAATAAGGTCATGGTTTAAATTTTGCTTATGTTTCATTTATGTTCGATATTTTGTTGTTTATTGTTGTTACGTTTGCGTGTTGTTTTATGGTTGCGTTGTTAGCTTGTTGGTTGGTGTATTGAAGTGTTGAAGTTGGTGGCGGTGATGTTGGGGTGGTGATGTTAGTTGTTTCCTTATTGTGTGAACTTTGGAGACGAAATTATCTTTAAGGGGGAAGGGGGGAGGGATATTGTTATGCATCAGGTATTACTAGGTCGAGTTAAGGATGAACTCGGCTGGTATTGGTGTCACTTGGTCGAGTAGTGTAGCTACTCGATCGAATGGGGGTCACTCGACCGAGTGGCTCTTTATTAGGAGACCCTGATTGTTGGCACTCGGTCGAGTTTATATGCACTAAGTCGAGTGAGTGTTACTCGACCGAGTAAGTGTCGTAACCGCTGCTTTGTTATTTTAATTTCCGCGTGGGTCCTCTCTAATATAAAAGGATTTTATCTCTTGTTTCCTCATGATTGTTCATTAGTAATATAACTCTCATCAAATCTCTAATATCTCTCAAATTAATCTCTTATTGCTCTATAATTACTCCTTAATCTTCTGTTGGATTTATTGTGGACTTCATTGTTCTAGATATTTCTAATATCTTTTCTAAGCTTTGTAAGTAATCTTCATCTTGAATCTTGTGATTTCATCTTAATCATCTTTTAAGTATGAATTAGTGTAATTAGTATGTAATTATTGATTAGATTGATAATTAAGATGATATTATTGTTATTAGATCATTGTATGTTGTTTAGATTAGATTTAATATGATTATCTTGATATTAGGTTAATATTGTTATAGTAGAATTGGAAGGAAATGATATTAGATGATGGAATTGTTGTTGTATGTGTGACCTAGAAATTGGGGAAAAGTGTTGTAGATTTTAGTTTATTGATTATAATTAGCGTGAGATTTGAGATATTGAGACCTAGGTTGTGATTATTGACCTAGTTGAGGTTAGAATTGGGGTAAATAGTCTTAGATTGTGATAATTAATCTTATTCCATAAGACTTGGTATTAATTAGTAGTAATAGTTATTATTATGATATTATAGGTGGCGGCTTTGTTGAAGAGGACTTTTAGCTTATTTCTTATGCTTTGCTTGTGAGATTGATTTCTTCAAGGTAGGTTAATCCTACTCGGTTTATGTTTATGTGATTTATTGATGTGGATTATGATTTGATTGTGACATGTTTATTGGAGTTTGGATGATTGATTGTATTGTGATCTATTTAGTGTTCTGAGTGGTGTTGGAGTAGGTGTCCTCCACAATAGTGCGCCACATAATAAATCTTATTAAGGAATATAATTGGGATATTTATTGACTATATATATGATTAGTCAGTTGATTAACGTAAATCAATAACGGTTGGCTGACTAGAGTTTTTTGACGTATTGTCGTTTTGACGGCGAGTTGATCAACATGATCCCTTTCGGTCACACCTAAAGGATAATCCAAATAGTAACTAATTAATTTTGTTACGATATCATTAAATTAGTACATACATATATTCGATATGTACGAGAGTTAATTATTATAACTTGAGTTAAGAACTCAAATTCGATTAAACTTAATTTTTCAATTAATGCGCTTAATTGACTAATAAATTTATATCTTATTTTAATACGATTAAATAAGATTTAACTTGTAATTAATCGTTAAATTACTAAATTAGTTGAGGTTTTGAGATAGAGGTAATTAGTTAATTATATTTACAAGGAGTTGTAAAATAAATTAACTTAGCATTGTGGGACCCATTATATATTGATATACTGGTAAAATATTACTTAAAATATTAAGTACATATTATTTATTTAATTGAGTCATATAATTGTTATATGATCAAATTAACACTTAATTATACAAGATAATTAACCATATGATCAATAAGTATTTGTGAGACAAATATCAAAAAAATCAAAATGGATCTAACTAGGCCAAGAGGGCCGGTTATGATGTAGTTACAAGGGTGATGATTTTTGTTCATGTTTACACTCCTTAGTTACCTTTTGAAAGTGACATAACAAGTTGAATATAATCATCATCTTTTCTACAACACTCCACTCTAATGCATGTGATCAAATGAACAAAATAAGAGTCCAATTTTGGACTATGAGGTCCGGCCAAATGGCCTATAAAATGATCAAGTGTTGCTCATTTTTCATTACTTCATTTTGTGCTTGTTTTCTTACTTCTCTCAAAAACCTCATCTTCTTACTAAAACTCTCAAACACTAATATTTACTAAGTAGTACTAGTGTAGTAATATAGTCATAATATTAGTAGAATAATATCTATCTTATTATCTAGTTAATAATAAGGGTAGATTATTTGGGTTAATCTTGGTGCAACTTAGAGGAGATCTTCTACTTTGGAGATTACTTGTGTTCATCCATATTTGTAGCTCAAGAACAACAATAAGGAGTTCTTGTTGTGCCCTTATATTTTCCATATCAATGTGAGGAAATTTCTTCTCTTATATAAATGTCTTTATATTTGCATGCATGTTACATAGATCATTAAATACTAAATTAACAAGTAATTTAGTAACTAATTAGAAGAGTCTAATTAAGGTCTATGGACTTTCAAGTGGTTCT
>JAIUZE010071688.1:0-30407 GCA_022085475.1 Heliosperma pusillum | reverse complement strand
TTATTATCAGATTCACATGATAGCTTTCATATGCTAGGTTGTATGTTAGTTATCTGTTTCATAACATGAAAAGCATATCATACATGTTAAGGTTTTCTATTTTCCATATACATTGCTTTTATGTTATTCATGTTTAATTAAACTCGACATTTCGTGGCTGGGAGAACTCGGAGTTACTCCCCACTGACTGTTGCTTCCGTGTTTATATTTAATGCGGTTGGCAGGTTTGTGATGCATACATTGGGTACATTGACGAGCTAGCGAGCGAAGTATTTACCTTGGACCTATATTCGGTTCTTAGATTGTATATTATTATACACTCTTTTATTTCAGTATTTATACGGGAGATATGTCTCCCGTCTTGTATATTTCTTTTGTATAATATTATTTCCGTCTTGTAATGAACCTTTTTATTTATGACACCTTCGTTATGTATTCTCATCTTTTATGTATTTAAATTATTTTTTTTCTTTCCGCAAATTTGAGGGTGTCACACTGATAATCTGAGAACAAGAGGTAGCTCAAGTGGTAAGAGCACTCTTACTCCAGCCATGAAGTTGGGGGTTCGATTCTCACCCGCGACATTATGGTTAAGCAAAAAAAAAACAATCGCATAATCTAATATAACTATGGTGACTCAGATTCTCTCTACAAAACATAATTGTGTTCATCTTAATTGAGGTAACTTTAAAATTCCCCATCTTCTGATTTATACTCCCAAGTGTTTAACCGATCAGCCTATAGTATTATAAGGTGATGTAAACCTTAATTTATATGATTCTCAAAAAATTAATTTATATGATTTTCTAAATCTCATACTTACATAAAATGTAGAGTATTATCTCTGCATAAAAAAAATCTTGCCGTACATAAAATAGAATCAGAAAGGTTTTGCATAACATGTAAAGTATTACGTACAAACTGTAGCCTAATAAAATCCTAAATTGAATTTTTATGGGGTACAACTAATGTTTAATTACACTATTTCCTAAATCAAAGAATGAAATCCTACCATACGTATCTTTGCATAAAAAATCATTATGTACATATGTTAAGGTCTTAGAATATTTTTTTTTGAGGTATATATAAAATTATACTAAAATCATTTATGTATTTTTTATGGGAAATAAAAAAAATAAAGTCAAAACATTAAAATAATGGTAAATTAAATTTTGTCACGTGTGGTATATTGTTTTAATCGATTTTCGCTATAAGTTCAAAACACGTTTTAATTATATTTCACAACTAACTTAATTGTAACATTGATGTCACCAATTAGTTGCTGGTTTGTGACGCGGGTTTAGTCGCCCTCCCTCGTATCAAACAAATACTTGTAATACTCAATACCAAACTAATTAATGTAGTAGGGTAAGGAGGTCGATCCCAAGAGACGGTGATTATGGTTCTAAGGCGGTTTAATCAAATTCTAGTTTAGTTCTAGCAATTAGCAAGTTGAAGAGGATTAATGATAAACTAGACTAACAAGAAGGCAAGGATGCGATGTAAAACAATAATTAAAAGGAACTAGGGTGGATGGGTTCATTAATGCAAGTATAGGTCAATTATGGTGGGGGTTAGGACTAGTCTAAAGGCGAGTCTAAACATGTCTCCACCTCTCGGTGTAAGACGGATTAAAGGGCAAGCCTCCAACTCTCGATGCGAGACGAGCCCTAGTCTAAGGTTCGATTGGGTTCTCGCCCAAACCTCCCCCTAAACATCCAACACACACACACAACAACAATACAAGTCTAAGCTCTCGCTCAAACTAGCAATAAAACATGAGAAAGACTCAAATTACTCATTCAAGCATTTCAACAAACACCTTGTGTGCACAAAACAAATAGACTACCAAAAGACTTAATCTTTATGCCCAAATACCATAATCAACCCATAAACTTACATTAAATCCCCCATCTTACCCTAGCAATACACTACTCACTCATACTAGTGAAGGAAAGCATTAAAGATGGATACTTTGATATGAAATAAGCAAGGGAATGCATATTCAACATGAAAACTAAGTAAATAAACAAGAACAAGTAATTAAAAGATAATTATTGAAATAAAGATGAGAATTTGTACCAAACTTGTAAAAAAAGATTGAAACTTGGATTAATAATCAAAATGAGAGTCTCCTGTTGTCTTCAAATTACAACCCAAATCTTCACTAGTAACTAGGAGAAAGACTAAATCTAACAATAACTAACTAGGAAATTGAGTAATTGTCACTAATTAAGAGAGATTAGAATACTAATTAAGGAGATATTTCTTATTAATTACTAGGGTTCTTGTGTCTAGGGTTGTGTGTCTAGGTTGAATTAGGAGGGGGTATTTATAGGTTGGTAGGATTAGGGGGTCCAAAGAAGAAAAGAAAGATGAAAAATCAAAATGCGGACAAGGGGAGGCTCAGCCGGCCGGCCGGCCGCCGGTGGCCTGGACCGGCTGAGCACCTCTGACTTTCCTCCGTCTTTCTTGCTCTTCCTCTCTTCCAATGACGCCTTAGCCGGTCGGACCGGCTGCCGGTGGCCCTGACCGGCTGGAGGCCACTGCTAATCCTCCGTCTTCTTCCCCTTTGTGTGTGACCCAGCCGGTCTGGCCGGCTTCCGGTTGGTCCGACCGGCTGGAGGCCACTGCTCCTTTCCCTCTTTTCTCGGCTCTTTCTTGGTGGGTTTGGGTGGCCAAGCCGGTGGGCCGGCTGCCGGTGGCACCACCGGTTGGCTCTCCACTTTCCGTCATTCCTTCTTCTTTTCTTTCTTTTCTTTCTTTTCTTTTCTTTCTTTTCTTTCCTTTCTTTATTCTTTTCTTTGCTTGTTTTGTGACGGTTTCTCGATTCTCATCCCGTCTCGTCCTTGCCTTGACATATTTCCTATAATTTGGGACGGAATTAAATAATATGAGAGTACGCGGGATGATGGCCAAAATACGGTAAAACCGACGCTAAACTAAGCTAATTACGCTAAAACATAAGAGAATAAAGAGGGTAAACGATCTAAAATAATCATATATCAAACCTCCCCACACTTAAACATTACTCGTCCCCGAGTAAGTGAGCAAAAACAAGACCCTTATTTAAGTAAGCTAAGCTAAACTACTAAAATCCGATGAAAGGCAATTAACGGGCCTTCTCCGTCCCTTCAACTGACAACGAAATACAATGAGGTATGTACTCCCTTGCAAGGCAAGTGGGGGCTTGCGGAAAACTTGCGGTGCATCCAAATGATAAGCATGTAAGACCATGACAAGAATGCATCGAACAAAAGAATAGTCACACGCCTCATCCATGTGACGAAAATATCTATAAGGAAAACCGTCTAGTATCACAAAAGAATAAAAGCATGATCCTTATTGGCCACTAGTATCATAAAGCATGGAAAAGTGTTCGCCTCTTAGCGGTGTAAGACTAATGAAAATTTTGAGTCTCGTCTACTATTAGCTTGGTCAAGAGCGATAAAATGGAAGATGGAAATGAGATCCCCGTGACGTTATTAAACACAATAGCATAAGGAATTCACGTCTCTCAACTAAATGAGACACAAGGGTCGTCCCGTCTCACTATGCAACTCAAGGGTAAATGATCCAAGAAAGTTTAAAGGAAAAAGAGATTTGAGTCTTATTGCTTGGAAATTTTTCATTTCTCCAAATTTTTTTTTTTTCTTTTGGTTTTCTTTTTTCTTTCTTTTTGAGTTGCATTTTTGATTTGCAATTGTTGACATTATAGCACACGGTTTTCGTCAAGGACACGCGGTCGGAACCAACAATAGGGGTATCCCCACCGTAGTGGCATCGAGCGGGACCCTAGATGTGGGCCCACTAGAATCCCTAGAAGTTCCGTTTTGCATTTCTTCGACGAAAACAAGAAAACATAATATTTGACTCAATATTTTTGGCTTGTTTGCGTTGTTTCCTTTTTGTAAGTGGAAGTGGAGGAACAATGAATCAAGGTTGGTTGCATAGTAAGACGGTCACCTAAGAATTCTTTCAACTAACGGAGTATTCACATCAATTGGGGTTGTCGAGGTGGAATAAGTGCAAACTCATGACTCGGCATTAGTAGACGGGTCAAAACTCATTAGAAATACACAACCTAGGGCGTTTAAAATTTCACGATTAAGATGAACACTTTATGAATGGAAAAGTAGCTAGAAGGGATTATGCACATTCAACAAATTTTTCAAATAGACAAATTATAAAACCAATTTTCTAAATGCAACTATATGCCATGATGCAATCTATATATACACCTAAATGCACATGCTCTAACCGACTATATGACACACAAGCTAGTGCTATCTCCTAAAAACACACAAGTGGCACACATGTCAATCAACAAAATCCACAACATCGTCATCAACACATCCCGTCCTCCTTAAACAACAAGTAAGAAGAAAAAGAGATAAGGAAGAAGAGAATAGGAAAGATCTCACCATAGAGTCTTCATTTTCCTTATTTCGTGCTTCTTATGATGTGGGGTGCACCTATAGATTGAGATAGGAGGAAGCACACAACAATATATACAAAATAAACTAATTTTTAGGATTTTTTCAAATTTTTTAAATTTTTAAATTTTTGAATTTTTCAAAATTAATCTATATACACTAATCTCCTCCCCACACTTAAATCGGACATTGTCCTCAATGGTCCAAAAGTTAGGAGGGGAAGAGCAACTAAATGCAATAACATGTTTTTGAGTTTTTCAATAGCAAGAATATGTAAATGACAATGCAAAAGGTGAAATAAATCTAAAATAAATGCAAACTAACTACATGGATGCAAGTTTGTTTATTGATATGAGAAGAGAGCTAATTTGAATTAACTCGCATTTGGATGCTTAGGGGAAAACTTTGGATTCAAGGAAATTTTATTTGGATTTTCAAAGTGGGGTAAGGGACAATGTTCAACTCATGAATGCCTAAGAATGAATAAAATTCATCAAAATGCATATGCTCAAGGGAGTGAAGTGGTCCACTTACTCATACCCACAAGGGAAGCTTGTCAATTTTGCCACCGCTTTGCATCATCGTTGCTCAAAGCCCGGAGCAACTTATCAAATTCTTGAGCAACCCCCATAAAAAAGCACAAGTAAACGACAATGGGACTCAAAGAATTATACACCGGTAAACTCAACCCAAGCTCAATCGACTCTTCACCGTCTTCTTTGTGGTATAAAGTATGAGATGTTGGCAAGATATAGCTAGACTCACACGCCAACTCTCCACACCCGTTAGTAATTTTGGGTGGCATATCATGGTAGACGGGAGGGGTGAAGAGTGTGAAAACACTCACCCTCTCAAGAGGATCAAGAGGTAAGGGTATAGAAGGCTTCAAAGTGGTAGGTGAAGGAGGAAGCAAGATCTCAACTTCACCGTTTTCTTCATCAAGAAGAGATTTTCCCAAGTAATTTTCTCTCATGGCCTCCTCAATCTCATCAACTTGGCTCTCCCAACTAGAGGAGGAGTTAAGGAGCCAAGGGTCACCTTCAAAAGAGCTTAGGTCAAATGGAATTGGTGAGTTCAAGTACGCATTTATCTCATCATCAATAAGACAATCTATCTCGTTCTCCCTAGAGCTCTCCAAAGCTACAACACCAAACAAGTCATCACTTCTATCACTCTTCTCTTTTCCCAAATCGCCAACAATGTCTTCAATGACATCCACCGAATAGACACTTTCCACCATCGGCTTGGACAAAGCCTCCATCAAAGAGAAATCATTTTTGCTCTCACCAACATTAAAGGAGAGGTGCCCTTTCTTGACATCAATGATGACACCTCCGGTTGCCATGAAATGTCTCCCAAGGATGATTGGGGTTTGTTGGTTTTCGGGGATGTCCAAGACTACAAAGTCGGCGGGGATGTAGATATTACCCACTTTGACCGGGATATCTTCAAGAATTCCCTTAGGATATTTGACCGAGCGGTCGGCAAGTTGTATGGTCATAGAAGTAGGTCTCAAATCTTCAAGGCCAAGCCTTTTTGCAAGGGGTAGAGGAAGGATGCTAACACTAGCTTCTAAATCACAAAGAGCTCTTGAAATCGGAATGTTTCCCCCCACAGAAGGTATAGAAAAGCTCCCCGGATCTTAAAGTTTTTTAGGCATGTTATTCAAAAGCACCGCACTTCACTCTCCCGTCAAGGCTACAAGCCCGTCATTGGTTATGCTCCTCTTCTTGGTCAACACCTCCTTAAGAAATTTGGTGTAAAGTGGCATTTGGCTCGCCACCTCGGTGAAAGGTGATGAGGCTTCAAGCTTCTTTAGCACTCCCACAAACTTTGCAAATTTCTTCTCTTTACTCACGGTTTTGGGCCGGGTGGGAAAAGGTAAAGGAGGTGTGTAATCTTGGGTCACATTTGGAGGAGGTTGGGTGATTTCATCTTCACTAGGGTAATGGTCTTACACCATCTTACCCTTCAACTTTCTCTTTTCATTGGAACTCATGGGTTTTTGAGGATTTTTCAACTTGTTCTCACCCACCAAACTGATAGCGTGTAATTGTTGGTGATATGGTGGGCAATCCTTAAGGTGGGAGCCTTGGATTGGTAGGACATGTTCCCCTTTTTGAACGGTAATGGGTTCTTGGTTGGCTAAGTAGGAATCAAAATTTCTTTGTTGAGCTTGAACATTAGAAATGTCGGATCTCAAGAGTTTGATCATTTGTTCCGTATTTGCCTCACGTTGCATAGCCCTATTCTCCATACCCTTCAAAATTTGTTCAATGGAAGAGTTGGATTGTTCATTCGAGGGGGGTGGTTGTTGGAAAGTTTGTTGATTTTGAGGATTGTGATTGTTGTGTTGATTTCGGTTGTTGTTGTTGTTTCTTTGGTCTCTAAATGGAGGAGGGACATAGGATTGGTTGCTTTGTTGTGAAAATCTCCTAGAGTCGGAATTTTGGCCTTGGTTATTGTTGTTGTAAGACCTTGGGTAGTCGGGTTTAGGTGGTGGTTGGTATTGAGGAGCTTGGTATTTGGGATCCAAGGGTTGACCCTCATAGGAAATCCTCGGGTCTTGATTGGGAAAAGCCCGGTAGAAGGTTTCATGGCGTTGATAAGAATACCTTGGTTGATCTTGCAAAGAATAGCAATCTTGTTGAACATGGTCATCTTTTGGAAAGGATGGGCACAAGTCATATGTGTGGCCGACACCACCACATGTGTCACAAATAGGTTTTTGAGAATAGGTCCTTGGAGGAGACCTTGGTTGCTCAAGATAGTAGACCCTAGCATGGCTAGGTCTCTCCCCTTGGATATGATGAATTTGACCCTTGCCTCTCTCCAAACCCAAATTATCAAACTTCTTGGATAGCTCATCCAACTTGAGTTTTGTCTCCAACTCAAGCCTACTAGGCCCCTCACTCTTACCCTCGCTCTCTCTCGAACCATAACTATTCTCCATCTCGGAGATGTTTTGAATCATCTCCGTGATTTCGGCGTTGTTCATCTTATCGAAATTTCCCCCGGAGGCCGCCACTATCATGTCTCGGAATCTTTGCTCTAGAGTTTGAAAGAATATTTGAGTAGTCAACCATTTCGGGATACCATGGTGAGGGCAAGAGGTTAGAAGATCTTCAAACCTCTCCCAAGCTTCACTCAATGTCTCATAGTCTTTTTGCTTAAAAGTTTGGATTTTATGTCTTATTCTTCCGGTTTTTGAGGGGGGGTAGAATTTGGTGATGAAGGCTTTTGAGAGGCTAGCCCAAGTGGTGAAAGTTCCCGGCTCATGGGAATTCAACCACTTTTTTGCATTGTCCTGCAAGGAGAAGGGAAATAACATGAGCAAGATTTGGTCTTCGGTGATCCCATTCCTCTTGATCGTTCCCACCTTTTCCTTAAAGCCTACCAAGTGCTCATGAGCATCCTCATTCTTCAACCCATGAAAGATGTCTTGTTGAATAAATGAGATGACATGATGACGGAGTTCAAAAATGTTGGGAGCAATAGCTCCGTAGTTGAAGGCCGAGCAAGACCGATTGGGGTCCGGCCTATTGTAGTACCCCATAGGTTGGTCCGCCATCTCTAGGTTGAATGGGTTGTTTGTTGGTGAAATTGGTGAAATTGGTGAAATTGGGGAATTTGGTGAGTGGGTGTTGTTTGAATTTTGGGAAAAAGTAGGTGAATTTATGGGTGATGTGTTTATTGGAATGTTTGTGGGTATGGTGAGGGGTGGTAAATTGGGAGGTGGTGTTTGTGAAGTTGAAGGCTCAATTGTGGGAGGTGGAGTATTTATAGGGGTAAGAATGGGTGGTGATCTTCTTAAGAAAGCAAGTGCTTGTCTTCTTCTTGCCCGGAAAGTCTTCTCAATTTCTCGATCAAGCGGGTAAAGAGGTCCGATGAAACACTTACTCATGCACTCAAAGAAAGATCAAATAGTCCCAATGCAAATAGATGCACTAGGACAAATGGAAAAACAAACAAATAAAAGTGAACTAAGCCTAAAATCAATTAAACTATCTTATCCAATATCGCCGTCCCCGGGTCACCCGCGTGACAGGCGGGAATACTTACCACTATACTACAACGGCGCCATTTTGACGCGGGTTTAGTCGCCCTCCCCCGTATCAAACAAATACTTGTAATACTCAATACCAAACTAATTAATGTATTAGGGTAAGGAGGTCGATCCCAAGAGACGGTGATTATGGTTCTAAGGCGGTTTAATCAAATTCTAGTTTAGTTCTAGCAATTAGCAAGTTGAAAATGATTAATGATAAACTAGACTAACAAGAAGGCAAGGATGCGATGTAAAACAATAATTAAAAGGAACTAGGGTGGATGGGTTCATTAATGCAAGTATAGGTCAATTATGGTGGGGGTTAGGACTAGTCTAAAGGCGAGTCTAAACATGTCTCCACCTCTCGGTGTAAGACGGATTAAAGGGCAAACCTCCAACTCTCGATGCGAGACGAGCCCTAGTCTAAGGTTCGATTGGGTTCTCGCCCTAACCTCCCCCTAAACATCCAACACACACACACAACAACAATACAAGTCTAAGCTCTCGCTCAAACTAGCAATAAAACATGAGAAAGACTCAAATTACTCATTCAAGCATTTCAACAAACACCTTGTGTGCACAAAACAAATAGACTACCAAAAGACTTAATCTTTATGCCCAAATACCATAATCAACCCATAAACTTACATTAAATCCCCCATCTTACCCTAGCAATACACTACTCACTCATACTAGTGAAGGAAAGCATTAAAGGTGGATACTTTGATATGAAATAAGCAAGGGAATGCATATTCAACATGAAAACTAAGTAAATAAACAAGAACAAGTAATTAAAAGACAATTATTGAAATAAAGATGAGAATTTGTACCAAACTTGTAAAAAAAGATTGAAACTTGGATTAAAAATCAAAATGAGAGTCTCCTCTTGTCTTCAAATTACAACCCAAATCTTCACTAGTAACTAGGAGAAAGACTAAATCTAACAATAACTAACTAGAAAATTGAGTAATTGTCACTAATTAAGAGAGATTAGAATACTAATTAAGGAGATATTTCTTATTAATTACTAGGGTTCTTGTGTCTAGGGTTGTGTGTCTAGGTTGAATTAGGAGAGGGTATTTATAGGTTGGTAGGATTAGGGGGTCCAAAGAAGAAAAGAAAGATGAAAAATCAAAATGCGGACAAGGGGAGGCTCAGCCGGCCGGCCGGCCGCCGGTGGCCTGGACCGGCTGAGCACCTCTGACTTTCCTCCGTCTTTCTTGCTCTTCCTCTCTTCCAATGACGCCCCAGCCGGTCGGACCGGCTGCCGGTGGCCCTGACCGGCTGGAGGCCACTGCTAATCCTCCGTCTTCTTCCCCTTTGTGCGTGACCCAGCCGGTCTGGCCGGCTGCCGGTTGGTCCGACCGGCTGGAGGCCACTGCTCCTTTCCCTCTTTTCTCGGCTCTTTCTTGGTGGGTTTGGGTGGCCAAGCCGGTGGGCCGGCTGCCAGTGGCACCACCGGCTGGCTCTCCACTTTTCGTCCTTCCTTCTTCTTTTCTTTCTTTTCTTTCTTTTCTTTTCTTTCTTTTCTTTCCTTTCTTTATTCTTTTCTTTGCTTGTTTTGTGACGGTTTCTCGATTCTCATCCCGTCTCGTCCTTGCCTTGACATATTTCCTATAATTTGGGACGGAATTAAATAATATGAGAGTACACGGGATGAGGGCCAAAATACGATAAAACCGACGCTAAACTAAGCTAATTACGCTAAAACATAAGAGAATAAAGAGGGTAAACGATCTAAAATAATCGTATATCAGTTTGATATAGCATTATTGTGTTGTTTTTAATAGTAATACGAAGTAATATGTTAAGACAAAAAATAATGTAGCTTAAAGCGTGTTTTGAAGGTAATAACTCATAAACTTTCTTTTTTCTACATCTTACTTATATTATATTTAGTGAATAATAAAAATTAAACTAAAAGTACACTTAACTTATGCAAATTAATTAAATAATGACAATTCTTTATAAAAACATTAAAATACCGTGCAGTAGCACGGGTTCAACACTTTATTTATTATATACTAAAAGAATAGGTCAAAGTTTTTCCGCTTAAAACACTTCCCTTAATTTGATATATTTATTTTCCTATTTTGATATCATCCCATATTTAAGATTTGCTTCTAGGTGTTTTGGTGATAAAAAATTTGTTCTCTCTAGACAGGTTGTAGCTAAAAGATATGCAATTTATAAAAAAAAAAAAAAAAAGTAATATGCATTTTAAAAAAAGTATGATAAGAATATCATTAATTTTGTGTAAAAAAATATTTTCATTAAAATTGAGCTTTTATGTCATTATTACTTAATCTCTTTATTAATTCTTTTTTCTCAAACCCAAATACAATGATAATGATGAGAAACGTTAAATAAAATTGTCAATTTACAATCTATCTATAAATAATACTCCCTCCGTTCCGGTCAATTGTTGTCTTATTCCTTTTTAAGGTGTTTACCCGAATTGTTGTCCTTTCTATATTATGAAGGTTTTCTATGAATAATTTGATCACCCAATGAGACTATTGTCCACTTCTCATCTATTAAGTGAAACCAGACAACAATTCACTTGGACGAAGGGAGTATCTTAAAGATAAAAGTCTATTAAACATCGTGCATGCGTTACACGGGGTCTATATTAGTCAAAGATTACAGACGTTAATTTAATGATGGACCATTTTCTTTAAGTTCAAATGAGTTGTATATGTCGCGGTAAGAATCAAACCACCAACTTCTCGATTGTGGTAAGAAAACTCTTAACACTCGAGCTAACTCTTGTTTTCAATCATTGATCAAATTTAAAAAATCAATTGTCACTTTTACGATAGGTGCCCAATCCGCTAACACAAATTCTCATTTCAGGCAAATACTATCCATCTTTAGTTTAAACGGGTCAAATATATACTAAATCACTCCACTTGTTACCTTCAATAAACAAAAAATTTTGTCTTTATTATCATCACTTGATAATATTTAACCAGTATTAACCTTTAAACGGATAATACTACCCGTTTTTCGCAAGACTTACTGATCCGCTAATCCTCATTCTATTAAAACAGAAACATTTAAACACTCCACATTGCGCCACATCATCTACCCAACCTCCTTTTTTCACATTTTCATTTCTTTCTATTTCCTTTATTTGACTTTGAGAAGTAAAATTAAATTTCACTATTCCAAATTTTATTCGAAGTCAAGTTTAATTTTACTATTCCAAAATTTATCAAATATTTAATTTATTGAATTTTATTATATACAAAATTTAAATATTTACATATGCTACACTATAAACAAAAACTTGACATCAATAATAAATCAACTAAGGTAATAATAAATAAATTACATCCATAAAAAAATTACATTGCTAAATATGTGTGTAATCTATAAATCTATAAATATAATTAAAAGGCATGACTACCGAATCCACGTGGCAACATATAAAACTAATCTATATGCTCAAAGAACCCTCCCCTTATTTCTCGCTGAAGCAACAAAGCAAAAATAAGAAAAGAAACAAAATTAAGACTCCTCGAGTCACCATTACTTGAGCTGCCTTTTCCGATTCTCCTGCATCTTGAAGCTACTGGCTTCCGTTGTCTCTTCTGTTTCCCTCATCAACTTCCCCATCTCTTTAATTTCTCCGCTTAAATCAGAAAAAAAACGCCTTACATTAGTCAAATCAAAGCCTTTATTATTAATAGGAGCATTCAAACCCTGTATTGATAGTAGCGTCAGCATCCATATATTACCACCGTAAACATGGATATCCGATACCCAAACAGCTGCAGCTATCCCAATGGGCAGTTGGGCACCCCGACGCCTTCAAGCAGATGCCCAATACTATATCTATCTCCTTCTTCTTTACTCTCATTTCCCACTTTCAGTTCAAAATAGTATTGGTATATGACTCTCTTAAATGGTAATATTTCTCCCTTTATGAATTCTGACTATATATTCAAAATTTCTCACCGAGGGGTTATGAATGGTTGATGTTAATTGATTGTAATAGAGTTTGATGTTATAATTATTTTATTATCTTTTTTAAAGTTGTAATTTATGTTTTTTTAAGGTATTGATTGATTCAGTTGTAGATGTCTTGGGAATATAGAAAAACCACATGACTATTGAAGTCGCATCGTCTACTCTTCAAGTTTGTGTTAAGGCACGACATTGAATGTTGGCACTTCAATTTTTCTATAGGCTTCCTCATGCTGAGATGTTAAAGATGTCTAAGATACTAAACCAAAGGGTCTTTCAATGGCCTCCTAATTTAATGATGAAAAAACTTGTAATGATGCAGGTGTCAATTTCGCTAGGAGCTTGCATATACTTTCTAAATGTCGAGACGAAGAGCTTTGATAAGCTGCTATTCTTGAGGGAGTTGGGATAGTCACAATTCAAAATAGCTCCTGGTTTCCCATAATATCATTATTTCTCTCTATTAATTGCTAACACAATCTCCTCTTCCATGGCATATTTGGATCCCTGATCGCGGACTGGCTTTGTGGTTCGATTATAGGACCGATGGTACCACCAACTGATTTGCCAGATACATGGACTATAAATTCTTAATTCACTGTTTGTGTTTCTCTCTTTGTTTGTTGGATGCACCTTACTTATTTAACACATATCATACTTCTTTAAGTACAATAAGTCTCATTGAAGCCGTGGTATATCCGTTGTCAATGAAGATGAGTCAAATTCCCACCCACAAAGAGGCAAATGGGAGGACAAGTGGGAAACCAAATGGATCCCCACTTGCCTTTTCACTTTCCTCGGAGATTCGGTGCGTCTTTATTGAAGACGGATATGCACCGTCTTCAATGAGAATTTGTGCTTTAAGTAACACATATGATAACTTCTTACTATGGCGAACTTTGAACACTTGGTTGTAATAGATATTGTTGTAAAATTCTTACTGTTACTGTTAAAGAAGTGAATCTGCTCCCATACTTAAGATACTCGGGATTTACAAGAACCCAGACGTCGTATAACCATTTATCGTATCCTATTTTCGAAGTTGTACTTCCCGATTTACGATGTGATTGCAGTTTGTAGTGGCTTCCACAATTCTGGCCATTCTGCACTATATACTCTGTGTTATTAACTACTGCCTCCTATTGTAAACTTCCCTTTTCATTTTGATCTTAAATTAAGGGGATGAATTTGGACCACACAATGCATACTACCCCACATGATTTAAAATTTGGACCACACAAATCATCCATGAATATCCGAAAATGAAAATTGGGAAGTTTAACTTGAATAAGAGGGAGTATGACTTATCGTATTAAGGTGTAGACTCTGTACTATGTGTGAAGTACTGAAAGTTTCTAGATATAATGTTGAAAGCAATAATCCATGAATGAGACCATTTGTATATTTCAAGTACTTCCTCCGTCCAGTCATATAATGTTGAAAGCAATAATCGATGAATGAGACCATTATTGCTTATAATTCAATATGAGCATATGAGGGAGTGCAAATAATCGATGAAAGGAGAAAATAAAAGTGGAATAAAAGTTGAATGCATGGAGTATATTTCAAGTACTTCCTCCGTCCAGTCATTTGTTTATCTTTGTTTTTGGCACAAAAATTAAGAAAAAAGCAGAAACCATTTGTAGTTGTACTTAATGGATGACTAGTGGACAATATACTTTGGGAGATCAAATTACTCATTAAATACAACCTAATACAGAAAGATGTTAAATTAGAGAATGATATTTGGGAAAATATGACTTTTTGTCTTTCTCTTTCAAACAATATTACAATGACACATATATATAGGATACACAAAGACTACAAACCCTATATATCCAACTGAGACTATATAACTTACCCAAATACAAAATATACGACCTACCAAAATTATCAAAATATACATATCGTAATACCCCCCCTCAAGTTGGAGCGTGTGGATCAACAACGCCCAACTTGGATAACAAATGCAAGAACTCGCGCACACCTAAAGCTTTGGTGAGAATATCAGCTACTTGATCAGACGTGTGCACATAAGTCGGCAGAATCAAGCCATCTTGTATAGCATCGCGCACGAAATGACAATCAACCTCAATGTGTTTACTACGCTCATGAAACACGGGATTGCGCGCAAGATGAAGGGCCGCTTGATTGTCACAATGCAGAATAGCGGGACTATGAACTGGAACGTCAAGAAACTTGAGAATACCACGCAACCATTTGACTTCACATGTCGCCGCGGCCATTGCCCGATACTCAGACTCAGCGGAAGAAAGAGACACGGTATGCTGTTTCTTAGTTTTCCATGAAACAGCAGAAGTTCCCAAAAAAACACAGTATGCGGTCAATGACCGACGGGTCAAAGGGCAGCTGGAATAATCGGCATCACAAAAGACGGACAGATCGAGTGACGAATTGGACTGAAAAAACAAACCTTGACCGGGGCTATTTTTCAAGTAACGGACTACGCGCAACGCTGCATTCCAATGCGTCTCTCGTGGCTCGTGCATAAAACATGACAGTATGTGTACACTATAGGAGAGATCCGGCCGTGTATTAGTTAAATAAATAAGGCGGCCAACCAAACGACGATACGACTCCGGATTTGTGAGCACGGCATCATTAGCCATGGCTAAAGTGTGACGCTGCTCCAAGGGGACACTAGCCGGCTTACTCCCTATCAAACCTGTCTCCGTCAAAATATCCAGCGCGTATTTCCGCTGACAAAGAAAAATACCACTCGAATTTCGCGCAACTTCAAGCCCCAGAAAATATTTCAATTTGCCGAGATCTTTCATGTGAAAGCAAGAACTCAAATATTCCTTGACATGGTGAATAGCTGCCTCGTTATTACCACCAATAACGAGATCATCGACGTATATCAAAATATATATCTCGACACCAGAAACATGATAAGAAAACAAGGAATAATCGGACAAACATTGCACGAAACCATAAGCCAAAAGTGAAGCCGATAATTTAGCAAACCAACAACGTGAGGCTTGACGAAGACCATATAAGGATTTTTTAAGACGGCAGACTTTACCTGGCGCATCAACGGAATAACCAAGAGGCAATTTCATATATACTTCCTCCGCCAAATCACCATGGAGGAAAGCATTATGAACATCCATTTGATGCAATTCCCATTTCCGAGCTGCAGCAATAGCAAGAAAGAGACGAACGGTGACCATTTTGGCAGTGGAGCAAAAGTATCAAAATAATCAACTCCTTCTGTTTGCCGATTGCCGAGTATCACGAGGCGTGCCTTATAACGTTCGACGGTCCCATCGGCGCGCAATTTTATTTTATAAACCCATTTATTTCCAATGGCCTTTTTGTCACGGGGAAGATCGACAACTTCCCAAGTACCATTGCGAATTAATGCAGCAATCTCGGAATTCATTGCCTCTTGCCAGCGCATATCCTTCATTGCCCCACGGAAACTCGTGGGTTCCACATGATCATCAACTGCAGCGGAAAAAACACGGTGTGCCAAAGAAAATTTATCACTAGATAAAACATGAGCTAACGGGAATGGCATACCTGAAGAGGGCGTGTAGCGTGACGAGCTCAAGGAAAGGCTAGTGCTTTGAACGGGAGGGAGAACACGAGCACCACTTGACACATATTCATCACGGCTATATCGAGACCAAGGGATATGTGGACGTTTGCCTCGGCCCAAGTCTTCCTCAGACGGCTCAACATGTGGTTGGACCACATCCGTGACAGCCTTTTCCTCGGGAACCGTGTCAGTAGATGGCAAAACTTGCTCCATCCCACCAACATCACCAAGAATAATCTCACCCTCTCCAAGAGATTCATCAACAGTATCAACGTGTGGCTGACCAACCGAGACAACAGTCCCGAAAGGAAAAGAAGATTCATCGAAAACCACATCTCGGGAAACAAAAAATTCATGAGAATCCAAATCAAAAATTTCCCAACCTTTCTTACCGAAAGGATAGCCAACAAAAACACATCGCCGACTACGTGGAGCAAACTTATCACCATCCTTTCGAGGATGCCGGGCATAACACAAACAACCAAAAACTTTCAAGTTATCATAATTTGCCTGTTTTCCAAATAATATTTCAAAAGGAGTTTTTCCTTCTAAAAGGACGGAAGGAGTCCGATTAATCAAATATGCAGCAGCTAAAACACATTCACCCCAAAATATAATAGGCAAATTAGCTTGAAAACGTAAAGCACGGGCCACGTTAAGAATATGACGATGCTTCCGTTCCACTCGACCATTTTGCTGCGAAGTACCGACAATCGTTGTTTGGTGTATTATCCCAAGAGTATGAAAATAAGATTTCAAACACATAAACTCCGTACCGTTATCAGTACGCACCACTTTGACATCCTTACTAAATTGTCGTTTAACCATGGCAACAAAATTTTGTAATAACTGAGCAACTGCATCCTTTTTCCGTATCAAATAAACCCAAATTGCACGGGAAAAATCATCGACAATAGTAAGGAAATAAAAACTACCACAAGACGAAGGTGTACGATAATCACCCCACAAATCACAGTGCACCAATTCAAAAATACTGTTGGCTTTATTTCGACTAACAACAAACTTATCACGTGTTTGTTTTGCTTTCAAACAAATATCACAAATGGAAGATGAATTGTTTTTATCACACTTCTTATTGATGAAAGGCAAAAACTGAACTACCCGACTTGAAGGATGCCCAAGTCTACGGTGCCAAATACCAGTGTCATCTTCACTCGTCTTTGCAGCAAGGACCGTGTGTCTTGTGACTCCCTCAAGCACATATAGCCTTCCCTTTTGCTCACACGTACCAATCGTCCTCTTCGTTGCGCGGTCCTGTATCACACAAGATTTATCAGTGAGATGCACCTCACAATCAAGTTCGACATTTAATTGGTAGACGGATATTAGATTACAAGTAAAATCAGGGACAAATAAGACATGGCGTAAAATCAGTTTGTCGCTCAAAGTAACCGTCCCTGCTTTGGATGCAATAGCGGTTTTCCCGTTGGGCAAACTCACATTACGGGGCGAAATTGAAATAATATGTTGCAATTTATCTAGACTCCCTGTCATATGGTGAGTTGCGCCGGAATCAACCAACCAACAATCATTATTATCCGTCTTACCGTTCATGCGCACATTCGAAGTGGAAGCTTTGTTCTGATTGACATAGGCCTCCCATTGCTCCTTTGGAACTGTGACGTAGGACTCTTTAGACTCAGGAGCCGAATCAGTCGACGCACTTTGTGTTGCATTAGCAGCACCACCAGAACCACCCCTGCCAGCTCCACGACCTCCTCTATTTCCGCCACGACCTGCTCCTCTCTCACGCCACCCTTTCGGGTAACCTATAATATCAAAACAGCGAGAAATAGTATGGCCATATTTTTTACACTTCTCACACCAAGGTCGTCCACCTTGAACATCTCCTTCTGCCTTCACCGCATCATCTCCCTTGGCAGGGACAAGCGAGGGCACGGACCTGGCTGCAAAACCCATTGGTTCGCCCCTGTTTTCGCCTCCTCTTGCACCCAAATCAGTCATCACTTTTCCTTTCACGCCTTCTTCTTGAATGAGAGTGGCGTAGGCTTTATTAAGTGATGGTAAGGGTTCCTGCAAAAGCAAATTAGAACCGACAGTAGAATAAGTAGATGAAATTCCTAAAAGGAAATCATGGACTCTGCTTTCGTCCCGCTTTGTGTCCAATTGCTTATTTATTCCACACTTACAACCACCGCAGCTGCACACGGGATTACGATCGTACTTGTCAAGATCATCCCAGAGCTTCTTGAAACGGCCATAGAACTCAGTCACCGTCTCTTTGTCTCCTTGCTTGCAATTAGCGATCGCACCCTTAATACGATGCAATTTCGGACCATTCCCAACACTGAATCGATGTTGGATATCGTCCCACAACACTTTGGCTTCTTCAACATACGTAATCGATGAACCAAGACTCGGTTCAATCGTATTGAAAATCCAATTTACGATCATGGCGTTCACCATGTCCCAATCTTCAAGGTCCTCGGAATCCTCTGCCGGTTTTTTTAGCGTCCCGTCAATAAAACCCACCTTCTTCTTTGAACGGAGAGCACCTCGCATTTTAACAGACCATTCATCGTAGTTGTCTCCTCTCAATTCGACGACGATTAATTTATCGCCTGACTTGTCGGCAGAGGAAAGGAAATAGGGACTTAATTTCTCACCAGGCTTCATCTCCTCAGATTCAGAATCAGAATCTGTGACGTGAGGACTATTACCAGAATTCGGATTATCGTCGACGTTCGTGACAATTGGATCGTCGACGTTACCACTCATAAGATGCTAGAAAACCCTAGCTCTGATACCATGTTAAATTAGAGAATGATATTTGGGAAAATATGACTTTTTGTCTTTCTCTTTCAAACAATATTACAATGACACATATATATAGGATACACAAAGACTACAAACCCTATATATCCAACTGAGACTATATAACTTACCCAAATACAAAATATACGACCTACCAAAATTATCAAAATATACATATCGTAATAAAAGGTAAACAAATAAATCAGACACCCTAAAATGAAAATGGTAAACAAATGACCAGGATGGAGGGAGTAGATAATTAAAAATACTACACAAAAACTTTGAAGAGACAGTCTCTCACTAAATTATGAGAGATCATCCACAAATGTGTAACAAGATCAATTAAGCAATGATAAATAGAGTACTACACATTGCACAAAGAAAAATTAATTAATTCAATTTATACGGTAAAATTTATTTGAATTATTTTGTTTTCATACATGAGAATAAGGCGAGATTATCTATTTTTGCCCGTTAACCATTAGTCCACGGTTAGGACTGACGTTTGACATCGAGTAGCGATAATTCACTAAACAAGGGTTACGACTTACGAACATATGTTGAATTTTTGACATCTTGGCATTTTAAAACTACACCATGGATAAATAACAAAAATGGCAAAAGACAACTTCTCATATGCTCATATTGAATTTGCACCCCAAAAAAATATGCTTTTATTAATTATAGTATATAAAGTATGTTGTGTGTGCTTTAACTAACCCGTGCAATGCACGGGTATCAAAACTAGTTATGAAATATAAAAATAAAAATCCCGATTAAATTACATAAGTATGTCAAAAATATTCAAAAAATTAATTTATTTAAATTATAATGAAGGATAATTTATTAGATTACATACTCTCTCATAATCGTCAAAATCGTCAGTAGGAGTATGAATCACGGAATATGATGTGAATAAGATGGATTAAGTCTATTTGTTTAGAATCTTCCTTTTATTAAAGCAAGAACATTTCTTGCATTTTGGTGAAGCCACATCATTCTCATTTCACCCTTTAACCATCTAATGATGTCATATGACATCACCCCACTATCTATTTTCTATTTTCTAAAACAATTGCATTTGTTTTTCCTCCTACATCAATAATCAAATTTATATAAATGTGGAATATTTAATGTTAATGTTTTCACCAAATTAGTTTACAAAAAAATAATATTTTATATTTTTATAAATTTACTCCATACTCTTTATTAAATTTAAAATTTCCAAACATATTTTTTTAAACCAATTCATATAATCTATATAACTATATATAAAAGCACATACATTTTTCATGCTTCATTAAGCCAACTTTTTCCTTTGATTCCAACTGCTACTTTCTACCGTCTATTTTTTTTTTAAGTAATCAAAGCACCCTATAATCTTTTAAATACATACTCCCTCCCTTCGTCCCATAATATAAGTTGTTTTAGTAGAGATTAAAATTTTTATTTTATAAGTCATTTTACATTTTTCTATCTATTAAATGTTTTTTTCATTTTTCAAGGCACTAACAATTATGACCAAGAGCTAATTTAAGCCATTTTATTTGTGGAAATACTTTGCTTTTCAAAATTTCAAAGAGCATTTATACTACACAACTACTATAATACACCATTTCCCAATACTTTCTTAATTCTTAATTATAAAATAATCTCAAAAGTCTTATATAATGAAACGGAAGGAGTCAATTATACACATTACATAAATTACATATACAACGTAAACTGCAAAAACTACATATTACACAAACGTAAAAAAGTGGTATTTTATAAATTTACTCCATACTCTTTATTAAATTTAAAATTTTCAAACATATTATTTTAAACCAATTCATATCATCTATATAACTATATATAAAAGCACATACATTTTTCATGCTTCATTAAGCCAACTTTTTCCTTTGATTCCAACTGCTACTTTCTACCGTCTATTTTTTTTTAAGTAATCAAAGCACCCTATAATCTTTTAAATACATACTCCCTCCCTTCGTCCCATAATATAAGTTGTTTTAGTAGAGATTAAAATTTTTATTTTATAAGTCATTTTACATTTTTCTATCTATTAAATATTTTTTTCATTTTTCAAGGCACTAACAATTATGACCAAGAGCTAATTTAAGCCATTTTATTTGTGGAAATACTTCGCTTTTCAAAATTTCAAAGAGCATTTATACTACACAACTACTATAATACACCATTTCCCAATACTTTCTTAATTCTTAATTATAAAATAATCTCAAAAGTCTTATATAATGAAACGGAAGGAGTCAATTATACACATTACATAAATTACATATACAACGTAAACTGCAAAAACTACATATTACACAAACGTAAAAAAGTGGTATTTTATAAAAACTTAAAAATAACATGTAGCGTAGAATCAATATATATATATATATATATATATATATATATATATATATATATATATATATAGAATTAGGATCACATGAGTCCACCCTAAATATTTGAGTTCATGAGTCCTAATGTCAACTATTAGATCAAAGGAGATCTAATGGCTGAGATTACATGTAAGGGTATTTTTGTCATTTCGTGTCTTACTATATAACACTTATTTGATAGACATTTGGTCATTCTAATACATTCAGTTTCTCTCTCTAAAATTTTGACCTAATTCTCTTTCTTCTTCAAAGTTCTCTGCGTAATTAATCCTATTGTACCTCATTCTTCTTTAATCACTTTCTTCTTTAATCAATTCTTCTTCAATTTCATATTATGACCGAATTTCTTTGTAATCATTATTTGTAATGTCAGGTATTATTTCTCATCACAATTTTAATTTTTTGTGTTTATATCGTTTTTATTGTTTTTTTCAATTGATTTCGTTAATCGGTGTTATTTCGTATTATGATTGATGATATCTTTTGAAGTTTTGTCTTCAAATCATCTTGTCTCTTTATTTTTCTTTTTTTTTTCATCATCCTATTATTGTTATTTTTGTTTTACTTATTTCTCTATTTTTAATCATTTGTTGTAATGTATTCTTCTATGTTTGTTTTTCTTTGCTTTGTTAAGCTTAACAATATCTATTGTTGTTAACCTAATTATTGTAAAATAGCATCACACTTTATTGTTAGCAGCATAACATATTTAGCATATTTTTGCTCTTTTTTCTTTTTTTGTGTGTTACTCAGGTTTTCTAAACACCTTTTATTGTTGACCTAATTTTTCTAAATTAGTAACGCACGATATCCTTAATAGTATCACATTTATTTATAATAGTATCACGAACTATTTCATAATAGTATCATAAACTGGAATATAATGTAATACACGATTGTGTAAATAATTAATTTGAATTCGTATGACATGTTACTCTTAATAGTATCACATATTGTTCTCAATAGTATCACAAACTTTTTCATAATGGTATCATAAACAGGTTTACTCATATGTTTTTTTTCCCTTTTTGCAGATCTCTTCGCTTGCAGAGGGTTCTTAAGTGTTCGTTTACATGCTCAAGAAGTCAACACTACATTAAATTACCAAATCATCTTTTTTAGTCATTTATCTTTTAAAGAAACACTCTGTCTTCTTAGATTTATCTTAAGTTGTCTCATTTTTGTATTCTTTTTTTATTATTATTTTTGCTTATCAATATCAAAAAACCTCAGTCGGATTGACTAATTGTATTTTAGTTTTTTGATACTGAGAAATAATATCACACGTTGTTATAAACAATATCACACGTTATGATAAACAATATCACACCTTATACAAAACAATATCACTGTTAATTTTACAAATACTTTAAATGCCTCTCCCTTTTTGATGTTATGAAACAATATCACAACCAGTATATAAAAATATCACATAGTGTTGAAAAGAATATCACACTTTATCAACAACAATATCACATCCTGAAGTTAGAAACCATGTTTCTTTTATAATTTTGATAAGAATACATTTTGTTAGAAAATTTTTTAGAGGAAGTCAATAACAATATCATAGTTGTATCATGATTTGCCATTTTCTTTATTATGTTTTATAATTAAAATAAACAATGTATATATCTTTATAAGTATCACAAGATATTGAAAACAATATCACGCGTTATAGCAGACAATATCACATGATGTTCTTTACAGTATCACACAATTGGATTAACAATATCACGTTGTGTCATTAACAATATTACACAGTTTCGCATCAACTACCTCTATCTCTACCTCTACCCCTGCTCCTACCCATACCCATACCCATACCCATACCCATACCCATACCCCTACCCCTAACCCTACCTCTAGCTCTAGCACTTGCAACTACTTTTGTATCGTCTTTATTGTGTCTTGACCTCTTGTCCATCATCATCATCATCATCATCATCATAATTGTCTTGTCCATAATCAGTTACTCTGTAAATAAAAACATTAAATACTGCTGAAATTACTTATCTATTCCTCACATTGGTGCCAACAATCTCAATTTCATAGGCATCGCATTAAGTTCGATATTGTTATACTTCTTGACAGCAGCCAGAGATCCCCATCGAGAGAACAATTTCAGTAGTTCCCTGGTACAAGAGCCTAATCTGAAAAACATTAATAGTGAAAGATTAATGTAGTTGTGTGAGATTTGAGAGAAATCTAGTAATATTATTTAGTTGTAGTGATCGAATTAACAAAGAATATCACCAATATTACAACTATTAACAAATAATATAGCACAATATCAACCCATTAACAAAGAATATCATAGTCAAGCAGAATACCACTCTTCCAATTTTGTGATTAAGAAACAATATCATAGTAAAAAGACTATCACAGTAGAAAAAATTATTGAATGTGCTTAATAACTACATGTAGATCTACGTTACTCGGTTAGTAAACACTAGTTCAAAAATCCTAATTTTCAAAATTAAACAATATGAAACCTTAATTTTCAATATTAAACAAATAAAACATATAATAAACGGCGACAACTACAATCGATGATACTAATTATTTCAATATGTCGATTTAATCAACAACTAACATTTAAAATCATGTATAACTAAGATATTTAGAAATTTAAAGCAATAATATACAAATTTCGAACAAAATCAACATGCATATCAAATTTAATACCACAAAAGTTATACTTAAATCGCAGGAATTTGAAAATTGAGAAACGATTGTACCTGTACGAATTTTGGAGACAAATCTAGTGAAATTATTCAATTTATTGAACAAATTAATGATGAAAGTTGAAGTGCAGTTGAAATCCATTTGAGATTATTTGATTTTAGTGGGATTTTGTTAGATCTGTGAGATTCAGTGAGTTTTGTTATTTTTAGGGTTATTTTGGGTTTGATTTTTAGAGAGAGAAATAAAGATGAAATTGTGAGAGGCTGAGAGAGTTTTGTTTGGTCCAGTTTGGCACCTATGTGGCTCAATCTCAGCGCTTTATTTTTTTAGATCGGATGGCTCATATTAGGACTCACGGACTCAAATATTTAGCTGGACTCACCGGATCCCACCTCTATATATATATATATATATATATATATATATATATATATAATAGGTTTTTTTCGAGGCACGTGAGTGGCTCCAACTTTATAGAAACTTTTTTAAAAAAATTAGTAAACAAATCACTTTTAAAATAATTGGTTTTTGCTAATAAAAATTTACTATAATCCTATTAGGACTCTACCAAACTAATTGTTTTTTATTAAAAAAAGATCTTACAAGATTATGAAAAAGATACTATGAAATATTTTTAATATCACAACTATTATTTACGTAGAAAAATTGTTTGTAGAAAAATTGTTTGATTATCGATATAACAAAAAAATATAATGCAAAACATTTCAAAACTTACATATTTGGATTCAGAGCGAAAAATGCTTTCACTAAAGTATAAATTTTGTATTATTTACTAGCGTATATGAAAATTAAATAAATGACTTTTAAAATAAGTAATTATTAACAATCAATAAATAATTATTTTATAGAAAAAGAAGGTGTACTACGTATTATGTTATTTGTCCCACATTGAAATATAATGTAGGTGAGATGAATATACTACTTATAAATAGTAGAATTAACCCATATCAAAAAAATAATATAAGATGAGGTGATCCAATGATTATAAATAGGAGTCATCCTTGAAACTTATACATCATCACAAAATCTTTTGAGTCTCTTAAGTATTGTCTTAGAGAGTTCTTAATACCGTGGATTATAATCTCCACAATAGTGAAATTTACATCACCAAAAATTAATTTTAAAAAGTATCATAAATATTTTTAATATATAAAAATAAAGTATATAAAATAATGTTAGAGTATAAATCTCATATTATTTGCACATACTTGATATACATCAAATAATATAGGTGAATATACTACTTATAAATAATAAAAATAATTTTTTTTATTCTAATATTAGTATAATAGTTTATTAACAATCAATAAATAATTATTTTATAGAAAAAGAAGGTGTACTACGTATTATGTTATTTGTCCCACATTGAAATATAATGTAGGTGAGATGAATATACTACTTATAAATAGTAGAATTGACTCATATAAAAAAAATAACATAAGATGGGGTGATCCAATGATTATAAATAAAAGTCATCCTTGAAACTTATACATCATCACAAAATCTTTTGAGTCTCTTAAGTATTGTCTTAGAGAGCTCTTAATACTGTGGATTATAATCTCCACAATAGTGAAATTTACATCACCAAAAATTAATTTAAAAAAGTATCATAAATATTTTTAATTTATAAAAATAAAGTATAAATAATAATGTTACAGTATAAATCTCATACTATTTTCACATACTTAATATACATCAAATAATATAGGTGAATATACTACTTATAAATAATAAAATTGTCCTACACTGAAAAATTATCATAAGTTGAGATGGTGCTATATATAATTTCAAATAATTAAATATTTTACGTGCAAAATTTACCTTACAACTTCATTTTACCATATTTTTTTTCTTTAGAAAGTCAAATTTATATCAACAATCTTCACCACATATAAGTGTATAGTGTATACTACACAAGCAAAAGCTAAATTTGGTGTATAGTATTTCACATCTACACGTGATAATTAGAGAAAAAAAGGCCCCTATGAGTTTCTTATTTGTTCTAATTTTATCTTCACGTGACAACTATTAAAAATAAGACAGTTTTGTGTATTTGGGTCGAAGACAAACTGTTAGTTTATAACCAATCTATAATTAGAATCATGGTATAAAAAGATTGTCATTAAAATATAGGATTTCATATTATTTGAACATATTTGGTGTACTACTTAGTTTGTTATTAGCCCCACATTGTAGGATAATGTATGTGTACGTGGTGAATATATATTACGTATAAATAGTCGAATTGTCCCACATCCAAAAAATTACCATAAGATAGGGTGATCATATGATTATAAATATTATATTTAAGTGATGTTTATCATTTTTTATATAATAACTTTTACATTTCATTTAAAAAGAGTATTATAAAAATAAGTCATCCTTGGAACATAGGTTGGTAAAATATGGTTAAAATAGAAGTTGAAATAATATATCAATATCATTTTCTTAAAAAATAATCCGTATATTGTATTATAGTATTAAAACTTCAAAATTTTATTCTTATAAGTTACTTATTATAGAAAATTTATGAAAAAAACATTAATGTAAACCCGTGCATCGCACGAGCATGACATCTAGTTACATATAGTTTCAACTTTTTTGACAATAACCATGCTTTAAAGGCATCCCCGCGCAATTTGCGCGGATTTAAAACTAGTGATCTATTAAACGGGTAAATTCCAAATTCTAAGTAGGACAAGTCAATAACAAATTTGATCCCCGTTAGTAACACGTAATTTATTTTCGCAGTACGTTTTTTACTCATTTCAGTACTTTTTGCGTAATATTTTCCAATTGCTACCCTTCCCGTCAATTCTTCAAAAACTCTATAAACTTACTTCTCTCTCAATCACCAATAATAATACATCTTAAATTAATCATATCTTTTCAATTATGGATGATAATTTGAACATAAAAGATGTATTTAACTTGTTAGTTGTATAATTATGAATCAAATTACTGTTATTTTGTTTTGAATTTTTTTGGTTTAGTTTAGGGTTTGTGGTTAGTCATATATTTTCGATTTGGGAGATTGGTTGTTGTGGTGGTGGGTTGGCGGCGTGGGTAGAGAACGACTGGATGGCTGGCTGCCCTGACGGTGGTCGGCGACGGTAAAGGGGTGGGGGCCGGTGGCTGGGCAATTGTAGGCTTTACAAATTTTGTTTTCCATCATTGTTAGAGAACTCAAAAACCTTGTACGACTGTACAATTGCAAAGTTTAATTGTTTGTGATTTCCATTTCTCAGATTTGTGACTATTGTTGTGTTGAGGGTGATTGTTCATGATTAAACATGAATGCAGTGCAAATATCTTATTAATTTCTTTTTCTTTCTTTTTTTTGCCATGACGTAGTACACAAGTGGGAAATAAAGAAAGGGGAAATGCGAGGGGTAAAATGGGAAAAGACGTACTAAGTTGAGTAAAAAACGTACTGCGAAAATCAACACCCTAGTGACATCCCTTAATTGGAGTTGGAGTTGGAGTCGGAGATGTGGAGGAGGGTGTAAATAAAATACTCCGTAATAAATTAAAGGAAAAATTATAAATTATCACCTAATATGTTCCATTGTTTACAAATTACCACCTATATTTTCCAACTTTACATATAACCACCTAAGTTTTATGTTTTCCCACACCATTATCACTTATTATACATTCTTATGACGGTTTTGCGTAATTATCGACTCGGTTTCATTTTAACGACTTACAATCTTTTGTATGACCAAAATACCCTTACTAATAACATACACTCCCTATTTATTTCATAATCACTCACTGCCTTTCCTCTGATTTAAACAAAATCCCTTTTCCCCAAACAAACCCAACAAACTAATTAGGGTTCTTCCTCATTCCTCATTCTGGGCAATTTCAGGTTTGTCTCCCCCCCATTTTTTTCAATTTAGTTCTTCAATTAGGGTTGTTATGTGTTATCTCTGCTATTTATTTTAAGGGTGAGTTTATTCTATTGCATACTCTATCATTCATTGAAGTATTTATGCATCAAAGTACATTAGGTATTGAATTAGTTATATATCATCTTAATTTCTGTCAAAATTGTTTATTTATACCTAATAGCTATTTTACATGAGATTGTTACTCTTAATTTCAGCCATAATGTCGTCAAACACCGAAAACAAGTGCCATTGCGGACTTCCTGTTGTCCTTAAGCAAGCATGGACACCAAAGAACCCAGGTAGGAGGTTTGAGGCGTGCAGCCTCTACAAGCCATATGTTGATGGTGGGTGTGCTCATTTAAAATGGTTTGATCAATTTCAAACAAAATGGCAGAGTGACGTCATTTGGCAAGTCGTAGCTGATAAAGAGAGCATTTGACAATTCTTTTGTACATAGTCGCCAAGTGACGTCATTTCTTATGGAGGAGAAAAGTAAGGTAGTTGCTGAAAATGAAGCTTTGAAAGTGAAGATCAATCAATTGATAGAGGAGTGCGAATGGGCAAAAAGAAATGAAGCGCAATTGAAGAGGACTGTGAAGCTATGTTATGCAATTCTGTGCGGGTTTATGTGTTTATGCATAAGTAAGTTTATGTTGTAAGATCATAACTCATTTGTAATGGCGACTGTGATGTTTATGTTGTTTGAGAAATTGGGATGTTGTAATGTACTGTGTTAAGTGTTATCAAGAATATTCACTTTTGTTGACTTTTCATGCTGATTTTTATCGTTATCTGGTATTAGTAACATGAATCTCCGACATTCAAACTAAGACGTTAATGAAGCAAATGTACTAAAACCCCAAAATGTCAAAAGATAACAATTCTTTATATCAGATTATCAAACCCCAAAAGCTCAAAAGAGGACTAAAACAATAAATTAAGCAATTGATAGAAATTGATTCAATGCCAAATAACTTCCAATTGTATTTAACAGACCAAATATTCATATCATAAATTTCATCATCTCTAACAAAAGCTAAACAAAATTACAACTTCAACTTCCAAATTCATATCACCACCTACTATTCTACTAACAGCCTTAGCCCAAAATTAAACTTGTCCTCTGGAGCTTACTAATGTGGTTAGGATGTTGACCCATAAGATGGTTGGCTTACAGTTTGACTTAGGACTTCATCATGGGTTCTGGATGCTCTTTTATGTTGAGCTCTAGTTTTACTAGCATTGACCCATGAATTGGTAGTAGAAGGTCTGCCACCTTTCTTTCTTTGCTTGGGTGCTACTTGAGGGTTCTTACAAGTCTTGTTGTTATGCCCCAAAATACCACATCTTCCACACTTGTTAGACTTGGTGGTTCTCTTCACTTGAGTGGACTCTCCTGCCTCCTTTCTTCTTTTCTTCTTAGAAGGTCTCCCAGGCATTCTTCTTAAGGCAGGTGGGAGTGGTTCAGGTAGGCCTACTTGTTCCCATTGAGAAACACCGGGCATAGGTCTGATTGCAGGTGTGTAGGTCATTAGATACTTCTCCCTAGAATATGCTTCATTGACAAAATCTTCTGGATTAAGTCTTTGTTTCAGAATACATGACATGGCATGGATGCAAGGTATACCCGTTAACTGCCAATGAAAGCAATTACATTTTTGTTCCACCAAATTGACAGTAAAACTCTCTCCTTTATAGTCAACCTCAAAATCTGTGGACACACTTGTGTGGACTTTGCAAGTCCTTGATTCAATAATCAATCTTTTAAAGCATTTATGAATGTATGGTATACACTTTCCCTCATACTTATCTACTCCTTATCTCTTCTCAAAGTTCCTCTTCATAACATATCTACGCATCCATTCCATGTGAGTAAGGATAGGCTTGTCTCTTGCATCCTTTAAAGCAGAATTGAAAGTCTCACAAAGATTGTTGAGTACCATGCTACTTTTACAATTGGTTGAGAAGGCATGCCTACTCCAATGCTTAGGTGGTATTTTGCTGATATAGTTGTAAGCTCCATCTGAAAGTTTTTTTATTTCTTCCAATTCTGCCTTGAACTCAACCCATTGAATGTCAATTAATACATCACTATAGTAGCACCATTTAATTTCATACTCTCATGTCACATAGCATGAGTTATTGACAATAGCAGCAACTTAACATAATAGCAGCAGCAATTTAATATAGCAGCAACAATTTAATATAGCAGCAGCACCATTTAATAGCATAGTCCCAACTCACATAGCATGACTTATTGAAAATAGCAGTAGTTTAACATAGCAGAAACAGTAGCTTAATATAGTAGCAGCAGCAGTAATTAATAATGTATTAATGACAGAATTAGCAGCAGTAGTTAATAGCATTGTAATGATAGAATGAAGTTGTAGGTGAGTGAATTATTGACAGTAGTTAATAGCATTGTAATGACAGCAGCAGTAGTTAATTAGCAGCAGCAGTAGTTAATAGCATTGTAATGACATAATGAAGTTGTAGGTGAGTGAATTATTGACAGTAGTTAATAGCATTGTAATGACAGCAGCAGTAGTTAATTAGCAGTTAATTAGCAGCAGCAGCAGTAGT
>JAIUZE010071687.1:0-23397 GCA_022085475.1 Heliosperma pusillum | reverse complement strand
AGAATACGATTAGAAAGCTTAGGATTCATGTTATGGATGATGATTGTTGTTATTTGATGATTGTTGTTGATGAATATTGATTGTTGATAGTTATTAGAAATGAATTATGAGAATTGGAAATGATAGGATTCAATTTATGTAGAAGGCTCTCGGGTGAATTGGTAACTCATGTCACGGGCGTGAAATACAAGTCACGGTTGTGACTTGTGCAGTTTCACTGCACTGACCCCTTTTTGTAAAATGATCATATCTCCTTCGTTACTTGCTTGTTTTGGGCTTGTGACATCCCGTTGGAACCGTAAGAGGATACGCTATCGCCTCCATTTGGAATTTCTGCATTTTCATGTCTAGAACTCTAGTTATGACCGTTTGAAGTGGACCCTTGTTTTCGTTGGTTTCCAAACAACGTTGTTTTGGAGAGGTGATCTATGTTTTTATTCATTGTGCTTCATAAACTTGTTCTAATGCTTATGTATCATGTATTGATTCATTTTTATCATAGTTAAGTTTATATAATTCCTTATTCTCATGTTTGGTGACGGTTATTGCTATGTCCCACTTTGAGTCGGTTTTTCCAAATGTTACGGTTTGAGCACTATTTTGTTATGTACTTTGAACTCTCATTCCCCGGTCATACTTTATACCCGTTAGACTTAAACGTCGGAGCGGTGAAGTGTAACCGTGATGCCGTTGTGCATTTGTTTAGTGGGGATATGACGACGTTGTTAGGAGGCGAACGCAACGCGTTGATCGACCCGACCGTCAAATGTTGCATCCTTGCGAGGTAGTGTCATTGCATGTAGTGTACTAGCTTGACTTTTGACTATAGATCACTTTCCGCCTCTTTCGTGTGGTTTAGCCGAATTTGGGGTACTCGACGTCTTTGTATGATCGAGTCTTGGATGTGGAACGTCTTACCACATGTCGAATCGGAACATGTCTTATTCCGAGAGTCTGGCCAGGTTTAGTCTTGGACGGGATGTGGAAACGTATTACCACATATCAAATCGGAACTGCTTATTACGAGAGTCTGGCACAGGTTTAGACTAGAACCGTATTATTATCGTCGTCCTATGAGAGGTTAGAGTCTTGTGTTGTACGAAACGTCTTATCGTACATGATCCGGGCAACGTCTTATCCCGTGAACTTGTTTGTCTAGGTCATGAGTATACGAAACGTCTTATCGTATACGGTTCCGGAAAATGTCTTATTCCGTGAGCTTCCATTGGCTTGTCTTGCTATTGTACATGATGCTAGTGCGTGCCATTAACCGTGAGAGATTGTGTTGTCATATTCGTATGATTTGATGGTCGTTTGTAAGTTGAATTATAAGTGAACATTGAGTTGGACTCTTGCATGAATTAGATGATTGACGTGGTTTATATGTTGAGTCTCTATCTTATCAAGTATATGCCGCTAACGGTGAGATGTAAGCCCTAGTGAGTATATAGGTGCCTAAGGGTGTCTTCCCCGAGTCTATCAATAGCATGATGGTTACGGTTTGTACTTCATATGCTCTTATCATTATATATCGAATTGCCTATCTATCCTTATCGTATCTCACATGTATATCTATATGTATGCATGCTCTACTTTTGTATTTCCTTCTATGTACGTTTAATGTGATATTGCTGGGAGAACCCGGAGTTACTCCCCACTGACTGTGGCGTTCATGTTTTTCATGGATGAACAGGTTGCTTGCATGGATGGCTTTTTGCTTATGCTATTTTGGGTTCGGGTGTGAGCTAGCGGGCGTTGTCCCTGGAAGATTAACCTCTAGACGTTAATTAGCTAGTTTGCTAAACACTTGTTCTTTGTTAACATTTTGAGAGACTCCGTCTCTTTGTTATATTCCGTACTTAGTTTGTAATATTTGGCACTCCTCGTTTTATCTATCTTGCATGTATAAAAGTTTTTAAAATACCGTATTTCCGACTAGACGGGGTAATTTCATCTTGACCAACTATGATAGATGGGGTAAATCCGACTAGACGGGGTAATTTCATCATGCTTGTATGTTTTATATTTCCGCTTTCGCGAGGGTTGTCACACCACTCCAATGGTAACATTGGGCTTTTCACACTTGTGAAGGCGCGATTTGCAACGTGAGTATCTTTAGTTACACAAAAGTGGCAAATCGAGCCGAGCCGTACTCGGGCCATTCTTCGTGCCTAGTCGGCCTTGACTTTTCGGGTTCGTGCCGGACCGGGCAAATTGACCGCCTTTTTTTTTTCTTGCGCCGAAGCCCGCTTTAGGCACGGTCGGGCAATGCCAAGTCTGGCCCGGTTTTCACCTCCGGGTCTGGACCGCCCACTGAGCCCATGCCTGATTTTCCAGGACTATCATGCATGCCAATATGGGCCGCTTGATTTCCATCTCGTCTAAATAATGACTAAATTCAATGCAATTAAAGCAATTGTCATATCAAAAATTTCTACACTTACATTACCAAAGTAACTGGCAATAAGGTTGCTTGACCTCAACATAGCGCTATACGCATCTTCGAGTCCGACTCCGCAATAATCTTTGTAAGCCCGATTTCACGTGATCTCCAAAAACCAAAAATCACCTCCTTAGCCTCACCTACCTCCAACCTCCTTTCTCCAAATATCTTTCGCGTGTTTGACTCCTACCCTCCTATACATCCATTCCGATTTGGAATAACAACCCCTAAGCCACTTCTTACCTCCTCCATTACCCGCAGCATTAACGGGTGATAGATAAAAAGTTCATTTTACTCATTAACTAGATTTTATGCACGTGCGATGCACGGGTTTACATTAAACATTTTCGTAAATTTTCTATAACAATTAACTAATAAGACTATAATAAAATATAATTTTTAAGAAAATAATATTAATATATTGAGTCAACATCTATTTTAACCATATTTTATCAACCATGCCAGGATTCAAGTTATATCTGACCTATATTATGATCAGTAAAATCTTGACATGGCTCTCTCATTCAAATCATTTACTAGGTTTACATATGTTTTGATGATACTTTCACACACAAAAAATGATCTAAGGTACACATAAGAATTAAGCTCTCTAAGACAATGCTTAAGAGACTATAAAGATTTTGGATTGATACATACGTTTAAACTATGACTTATATTTGTAATCATAGGATCACCCCACCTTATGCTAATTGTCTAATATGAAACAATTCTACTATTTATAGGTGATATATTCACCAAACCTACATTATTTTTCAATGCAGGATAAATAACATATTAAGTAGTATATCATCAAAATTATTATTTAATTATAAAAATTATACACATTATATTTCCCACATTGGGTTGTTTTTATATAATAATTATAAATATCACTTAATTATAATATAGGAAATATATATAATAATAACTAAAAGATTCTCCACTTTCTCTTTTATATCTAGAATATATATATGATATTTTCTTAATTTATTTTTGGACCGATGTGATAATATACTCTTAAGAATTATCTAAGATAATACTTAAGAGACTCAAAAGAAATTTCGGGTTGATACTTAAGTTTCAAGGATGTCTTTTATTTATAATTATAAGATCACCCCACCTTATGACAATTTTTCGATGTGGGACAATTGTACTATTTATACGTACTATATTTACCGCACCTACATTATTGTTTAAAGTGGGACAAATATCATCCTAAGTGGTACACCATGTTCTTTTTACCGGATTGTAAAACATCGACGACGTTTTTCATAAAAAAGACGTCTCTTGCCCTTGCCCTTTCTCTCTCAACACTTATTCTCTCCCAAGTTAAACAAGTAAAATCAAAAATTAACCAACTTCACTTCACCCACCCCCACTGCCACCACCTGTCGCCCGGTATGTTTTCCCCTTTTTTTTAAAAAAATTCTTAGATCTAGTTACTTATCCTTTCATTTATTGTAAATTAGATTGTTATTTTGGTTTATAATTTCCCCATAAATTAGACTACTGTTAGTTTCTTGGTTTTAATTTGTAAACTTTTAGTTAAACTAATAGATTTGTTGTTGTTAGTTTCTTATTGTATATAATTTTTTTTTGTTTGTTTTGTTGTTAGAGTTGTTGTTGTTTGTTGTAAACTTTTATTTATACTATAGATTTGTTGTTAATGCGATTTTGTTTATTTGTTGTTGTTTGTTGTTTAGATTTGTGTTAATAGTATGTATAAAGAAACAAAATCACGATTTTTTTTTTCGAATTTTTCATCCCACCATGGTGGGATTTGGAGGAAAAACAATTTCCCCCATGGTTGGACGTGTGGTTTGAACATCCAGCCACGAGGGATTTTTTTTCCCTCCAAATCCCACCATGATTGTGCGAAGAAGTTGGGTGTCAAACCATGGTAGGACGTGTGAATTGGACGTCCCACCATGGTGGGATTTCCATTTTCTTCATCCCACCATGGTGGGATTTCCATGGAAAAAAAATCGCCCATGGTTTGGATTTTTTTTATTAAAAGTCCGTCCATGATTTCTTTGAAATGTTTTTATAATTTGTTAATTAAGTTGATTAAATTAATTTGTTGGATGAAAATATGTTTTAGGAATATTATTACCGCTTATTTGAACGTTTTAAATCGTCTAATGCAGATGGGAGATGGAGGAAAGAGCGTTATGGTTCCCGAGGATCGTACGGTGAACCAGAGAGTTACGGCTTCAAAGCGTCGTGCTCGGGAGGAGCCTTCTAGTGCACAGATACCTCGCATTGTCATTCGGTGTAGGTCTGATCCCGTTGGTAGCGGTATTTCTGAGAGGGAGATGTCACAGAAGGTACGAGGTAGTGTTCGACAGATTGATGAGGGTTTCGAGGAAGAGGGTTTCGTCAACGACGCTTATAAGCGAGAGGATTTGGTGGACGAGGAGTTGGAGGGCGAGAAGGCTATGGTTGATCGGTCCGTACCGAACCCGAGATCCCAGTTACCGTTTTCTCAGAGGTTGGCTCGGGACACCTTAGGTCGCTACTCTAGGTTGCACGATGGTTCATAGAGGGAGTCGCGGAAGAAGCCGCGTAGTGACACTACTTGGCTCCTTAGAGCCCCTGTTTCTGGTGGACCCCGTAACATTTCTCTGTTACGGAGTTTTGGTGGGCATGTGGCATTTAGTAGTTGGACCAAGACCGAGGCGGCTAGATCCTTAATTAAGTGCTACGAGAGGCTGGGTTATGTTGATGGGTTAGGGAAGATGAAGGTGTCGTGTTGTTAGGAGGTTTCAGTTGACCGGGCTGAGTGGTTTGACGATGTGTTCTACGACGGCTTTGGATGAGAACCTGTTGAGTGCTTTTATAGAGAGGTGGCAGGCGGATATGAACACGTTTCATATGCCGTTCGGGGAGATCACCATTACGCTTCACGATAAGGAGGAGATTCTTGGAACTCAGCCTCTTGGTTCGAGGCAGTTTGTGCAGGGTACGTCAGCTGCGGGTTCTTCGAGGGAGAAGATGGGTTTGAAGAGGGATGTGGCACGCTTTTTCGGTATACGTCCCGACGACGTGGCACCACCGTTAAATAAGGTGGTGGCTTGTTGGTGTCGTCTTTGAGTACCCATTGTTAGAGTAAGTGTCCTCAACAACAGTGCGATCACTTAATTAAATTTCAATAATAAGAATACAAAGAGATGATAGATATTATAGTCAACATTAATTGGTAACGATTAGCTTGCTAGAGTTTGACGTTACTGTCGTATGACAGTGGTGATCAGTTGATCCCTTAAGGTCACACATATAGGACCATTCCCTTAATTGAAAAGTTAATTAATTGTATATCAATACAGATTAATTAAATCCTTAAATTGAACAAATTTTATTTATAAGTGAGAATTATATCTTATTGTAATATGATTAAATAAGATTCATTTTTGTAATCTAATTGTTATATTACTAAAGATGCATTATGTTTATGAAACATTTGAAATGAGCAAAATTGGTTGATTATAATTAAAAATTGTTGTAGATTATATTAACCCAATAAGAGTTGAACCCTTTATACACATGTACTTATGAATTACTAGTCAATTTGTTAAGTGTAATTTATGAGATATGAAATAATATTTAATTTTTTAAATATGCATTAAAATATCTAATGACATGTTACATGCTACATGACATACCAAATTTCAAATGACAAAATGTGAAAGATAAAATGGAGTCGATATTAAGTGGGTGTCCCGTTTTTGTGGGCAGGTTTTAGGTTGTTATGATTATTATTTTAATTGTTAAAACACAATCATAATGCCTAGATATCTAGACCATGGCCTAGTATTTTGATAAGAGCAAAAGTGAAGCATGCTTGGGACTCCCCAAGGGCATGTGTGTCGGCATCACACCACCACAACCCCATGAGAATAAGTTCTCATTTTTCTAAATACAATCATTCTTATGCTTATCTCCTTATCTCACTACAAAATCTCTCATAAAAGGGTTTATGAAATACTTTGTTCTAAAATCTTAGATCTTCATATATATTACTATCGTACTAATATTATTAGGATTACATTTTTAATTTAAGGTGTCTAATAATATTATCTAGTGAAAAATATTATTGGTATTAAGGGTTTGTCTTGGGTGCAATCAAGATGAGTGTTTCTACATTAGAAACTTGGAGTTCATCCATCACCTTTTAACTCAAGAAAAACAGTAGGGAGGAGTCCTATCTTGTGCCCAAAATTTTTTATACTCAATGTAAGGAACATTTTATTCTTTCTTATTTGTATTTTGTTATGCATGCATAAGTTACTTATAGTTTAAGAGTAAACTATTTATTATATCATACTATAAATGTCTAATATTGAGTTTGAGAAACTTACACCCATGTCACGAAAGGGAACGAGCATGACTCCCTCCGTGCTTATTTGATGTTGTTGTTGGGCCAGACTTTGTTTGTGGACAAGTCCAGGGATAGGGTGTCAGCTCAGCTGTTACCCTTGCTTGATGATCTCGAGCGGGTTAGTGATTATGCTTAGAGTGCCGCTTGTTTGGCTTTTTTGTACCGGCAGCTAAGCATGGCATTGCGACGAGAGGCTCGCGGTGTTAGTGGGTGTCTACCCTTATTGTAGGCATGGATCTACGAGTACTTCCCCCAGTTTCGACCACACGGGGGAGGTTATTTGGAGGGGAGGCCACGGGTCGATGCTTGGAGGCACGTTCCTCGGTTTAAGAGCGACCCTGGCCATTTTTCAGATGTACCGTTACAGGTTAGACGGGTTTAGGGCAGAGAATGTCAGATGGATGCCTTATTGGACGCTTTTGCCGAGTTCTTCGAGATACTCTCGTTATTCCGGCTATATCAGATTGCAGTCCATAGTTGAGCCGTACCAGCTCGATCGGTGTATGCGCCAGTTTGGGTATATTTAGACTATCACGATGCCGATGCCGATCCCATGTACCGAGTACCGCCTGGCGAAGAACGGTTATACTGTGGACTTTGGCCACGATTCGAAATTTTTTAACCATGATTTTTGACATTATGATTGTCAAGGAAATGTTCCAGAATGTACAAAAATTTAAAATTCAAAATTCAAAATTATTGTAATTAAATTTGGATTCATTTGATTAAAATATGATTTTAAAGTCTAACTTTGAGCAATTGTATAACAAGTTGAATTATTGTCAAAAATTAAGCGATGACTATTTTTGAGTCCTAAATCATTTGGGATAATTTACTTGGACTTAAATATGATTTAAGTATTGTTTGGTGATTTTAAGAAGTTATTATCACGCATTTCCATAAAACCGGGTTATATATGATATAAACGGTAAAATAGGGCGATTTAGCATTTAAAATGAGCATGTTTTATACATATTATTATGCTGCATTTTTATTTGTGAGTGTCATATTTGGTTTATGTAATTTTGAATTATGTATTTAATCCTTGTATGGCCGTAGTTTTAATTGATATTGCCCGAAATGTAAGGGAATATTGATTCGGTTGTAATTTAATGTGATCTCGTATCACTTTTATTGTATCATTTTATTTTACACCTGTATAATAGGAAATTATTGTAATTTTATTATATATTTTGTAATTATTTGTAATACCGGAGTTTCCAAAAGACGGTCTCATTCGGAAAGGACTTCCGAGAGAGACTGTGACCTTGGGAGGCGTGCTTATGAATCTCAATGGACCAAAGGAGTTGGTTTCCGAAATTGTAATAGATTATATGATTTTCTATTCTAGGAAAGGCCATACTAGGAATTTAGTTTTATGCTTGCATTTTATTTACTATGTTTGCATGCATTTCCAAATCGCCATAACATGACATGCATATTTTATCGAGTATTCGACCGTGTCAATTAAAATTATCGTTAATTCATCGATTTAGTTCACTTAAATGAGATAGATAATAAATTGACATGACCTCTCATAATAAATAATTGAGATCAAGCCTTGCCAAATATTAGAACCCATGAATCCCAATTTCACAAGGAAGTAGGCTCGGCTCACTGGGGTACTAAACTTCTTAAGTTGGGTAAGTGGGGTAATAAAGGTTATTATTTCGAAATTTGGATTGAGCTCAACAGAAGTATTCGCGGCCGTGGCCGCATGTGTTCCGGGCTTAAGATAAATATTAAAGTAATATTATCGACCGAGAGTTCTAACGTAGAATCGATTAAAGAGTTAATCCACCGAATTATGTTAATAAGGGATGAATCGGCTTACCGTGCCCAAATTGATATGAATTTGGATCTCGGAATCATTTATGGTAGTTGGGTAGAGGTCACTATATAAATGCTTTACTTGTTTTAAATGTTTGCAAGTTTAAAACGATAATTGTTAATTGTTTCCTTCATCTCCGTTTTGTAGTTTTATTTTACCGGAATGGATACATCTCAATATACCGCACCTATCACCATTGATTCATATCACAAATCATGTGGTGAAATTTGCGCACTTAATAATCTTGATACAACTAGAGAACTTCATTTGGAAATTGGTTCGACGGGAATGTCAACTTTATTACCTCTTCCACACCCCCCATGCCAAATCTTTTGGTGAAAGAGTCTTGGGAAGATAATCTCACCAAAGAGATGCAATCCTTGTCTTTGGAAGCAAGGAAAGATGAAGAGGCTAGTGGGAGTACAAGCAAGAAAAGTCTTGCACCTAAAAAGAAATGGTTCAAAAACAAGGAGAAGAAGGGTAAACAGTGTAAGAGAAACGGAAAAGGTAGTAAGACTACCAAGAGTACGCAACTCAATGATGAATGCCATTATTGTCATGGCATGGGCCATTGGATGAGGAATTGTCCCATGTACTTGGAGCATATAAGAGATGGACTAGTGATTCCACTCGGTAATATTATCTCCGAAATTTTTGTTATTTATATAAATTATACCTCCACCTCAACATGGGTAGTGGATACCGGTTATGTTTCTCACCTTTGTAATCATTTACATGGGCTAAGAAACGTGGAGAAGCTAGGCAAGGGTGATGTGGATCTACGACTTGGAATTGGAGCTAGGGTAACCGCCACTTCTAAGGGGACCTACGTACTTGTTTTAGCAAATGGTTTTGAATTGTACTTGAATAATTGTTATTTTGCACCTTCTTTGTCTAAAAACATAATATCCGTAGCCATGTTGGACATGGAAGGTTTTACTTTTGCAATCAAAAACAATTGTTGTATGATTTCAAAGAATGACTTGGTCATAGGCCAAGGTAATTCTATTAATGGTATTTATGTAATTGAGACATCTATCTCAACCAGAGATATCTATAACATTCAATCAAAAAGACTCAAGTCAAGTGATCCAAATGAGTCATACATTTGGCATTGTCGATTAGGTCACATAAATGAGAATCGCATCAAAAGACTAGTATCGACTAGCATAATTAAACCGTTTAATTTTCAATCTTTTGGAACATGCGAATCTTGTCTCTTAGGGAAAATGACTCGTAATCCTATCAGTGGTAAAGGGACACGAGCAAGTGAACTATTGGGCCTTATACATACCGATGTGTGTGGACCAATGACAATTTTCGCTAGGGGTAATTATGACTACTTCATTACATTCACCGATGATTTAAGTAGTTATGGGTATATTTACTTAATCAAATATAAAAGTGATGCTTTTGAGAAATTCAAGGAATTTCAAAATGAGGTAGAAAACCAATTGAACAAGAAGATCAAAGCATTGCGATCCGATCGTGGTGGTGAGTATCTTAGTAATGAATTTTATTCACACTTGAAGAATTGTGGCATTGTATCACAACTAACTTCACCTAGAACACCCCAACTTAATGGTGTTGCCGAAAGGAGTAACCGAACCCTACTTGATATGGTTCGATTAATGATGAGTCAAATTGAGTTGCCAGACTCATTTTGGGGATTTTCTATCCAAACCGCCATAATATCATTGAATAAAAACCCGACCAAAGCAACCGAAAAGACACCATATGAGATGTGGAAAGGGAAAGTCCCTAATTTGTCCTATATGAATATTTGGGGATGCGATGCTTTTGTTAAGGTAAAGACCGACAACAAGCTAGCCCCAAGATCCGAAAAGTACATTTTCGTAGGTTATCCAAACAACTCTCGTGGTTACTACTTCTACAAACCTCAAGAATATAAAGTGTTTGTGTCTAGTGAGGCTGTCTTCTTAGAAAGGGAACATATTTCTAAAAGATAGAGTGGGAGAAAATTTGAACTTGACGAAGTTCAAGAGCCACAAACCGAAGAAGAGACGCAAGAAGATGTTCCTTCGTCGTCCAATTCTGTTGTTATTCCATCTGTACCTAGGAGGTCCGGAAGGGTTAGTCACCAACCCAATAGATACATAGGTATTATCGAAGAAAATAACAATTTTGACTTGTTACTTTTAGAAAGTGATGAACCCACGACCTACAAAGATGTCATCTCTAGTCTAACTTTATGGCTTGAAGCCATGAAATCCGAAATGAATTCTATATATGAAAATCAAGTTTGGGACTTGGTTAATTTGCTTAAATATGTGAGACCTCTTCAATGCAAATGGATCTTTAAAGTAAAGAATGACATAGAAGGACATGATGATGTCTACAAGGCAAGGCTAGTTGCAAAACGTTTCACTCAAATTCATGGTCTTCACTATGACGAAGCTTTTGCTCCTGTAGCCAGGCTAAGATCTATTCGGATAATGTTAGCGATTGCCGCATTTCATGACTATGAAATATGGCAAATAGATGTCAAAACCGCCTTCCTAAATGGGTATTTAGAGGAGGAAGTGTATATGATGCAACCCGAGGGTTTTGTATATCCACAAGATCCTAACAAAGTATGCAAGCTTAAGAGATCCATTTATGGTCTTAAGAAAGCATCGAGAAGTTGGAACCATCGTTTTGATTATGTTATAAAAGAAAATGATTTCACTCGAAGTGTCGAAGAATCATGTTTATACATGAGATTTAGTGGGAGCAATGTTGTCTTCCTTATATTGTATGTAGATGACATACTTCTCATTAGGAATGATTTACCAATGCTTACCTCTGTCAAGGGCTGGCTGGGAAATCATTTCAAAATAAAAGATTTAGGAGAAGCACAACGCATATTAGGTATCCGGATCTATAGAGATAGATCCAAGAGGATATTGGCTTTTGGTCAGGAATCTTATCTGGATAAGATTCTTCGACGATTCAACATGGATAGATCTAAGAGAGGTCTTGTTCCTATGGGTAGTGGGATTATTTTGAGCAAGTCTCAATCACCCACCGAACCTGAAGAGGTTGAACGCATGAAATCGATCCCCTATGCTTATGCCGTAGGATCGATTATGTATGCCATGATATGCACACGTCTAGATGTCTCGTATGCTTTAAGCATGACAAGTAGATATAAAGCCAATCCAGGTGAGAGTCACTGGATAGCCGTAAAGAATGTCCCTAAGTACTTGAGAAGGACTAAGGATTCATTCTTAATTAGTGTTTGGAGGAGATTATGAATTATGGGTTAAGGGTTACACTGATTCAAGTTTCCAAACCGATAGGGATGATACGAAATCTTAAGGTGGCTTTATTTTTATGATCAATGGAGGTGCGGTTAGGTGGAAGAGCTTCAAACAGTCGGTTATTGCGGATTCTACAACGTAGGCTGAGTACATTGCAGCATCTGAGGCTGCCAAGGAAGCTGTTTGGATAAGGCAGTTTTTAGAGGGGCTAAGGGTAGTTCCTTCTGGCAAGGATCCTATCATGATCTTTTGTGAAAACAGTGGAACTATCTTTCAAGCTAAAGAGCCCAAGTCTAGTAACATGTCTAGACATTTACTTAGAAAATTTCATGTCATAAGAGATTTCATTGAAAGGAATGAAATTGTGATATGTAAGGTTGGGACAAATGATAACATTTCTGATCCCTTAACCAAGCCCTTATCGCAGGCTAAGCATGACCAACATGTTATATCCATGGATCTTAAACGCATGCCAAATTTGTATTAGATTATGAGATATGAAATAAAAAATGTGTTTTTATTGATCATATATGATAATCACTTTTATCGTTTTAGTTATATCTTTTAAACTCTTTTATTTGTGAATTTGTTATATCCAAATGGGTTATAAAGAAAATATTGGACCCCATTAAAGTGATCTGGATTAACATAGTGTTAGCCCATAGATACTTATATGAGGTGACATCTCGAAGGGACTAGATTGTGGTGCGATTGATGGCATGTTCAAGTGTCATAGGGTCATAAGGATGACCAATCGATCACATAGGCAGACTGTATGGACAATCTTGACGGGAAGTGACCGCTTATAGAGTTCTGGCAACTCTTGTAGCCTGGTCGTGGCAAGAGCCACTATAGTATTCTTTTTTAGTCAATTCTTTGACTAAAGATTGTTCGCCTAAGGTGGCACAGTTTCAGAGTGATTTTGATTTATGCTCTACGACCTTCGTAACTGGGGTCAAATGGGCATGTTTTGGGTCATGATGAGTTGTGGCTATTCGAAGGGAATAATGCGATAGGATTTGCCCACCCTTTGCCAGGGTTGTTTTAAAATCTCAAGGCCACTCGAGGAGGAGTAAGCTGAAAATGTGTGGCCACGCTCGGAAGGTATCTATGGTAGATAATTCCGGTCAGACAGTTACTCTCCAGATCGAGAAAACCACTCATGATATGATCAAATGCAAGTACGACCTGCAAGACACCTTGCATTGAGTGGGATGTTGTAATAAGACAAGAGAATTGGTGACGCACACTTGTCTCGGACCAATGGGAGATTGTTGGAGTAAGTGTCCTCAACAATAGTGCGATCACTTAATTAAATCTCAATAATAAGAATTCAAAGGGATGATAGATATTATAGTCAACTGGTCAACATTAATCGGTAACGATTGGCTTGCTAGAGTTTGATGTTACTGTCGTATGACCGTGGTGATCAGTTGATCTCTTAAGGTCACACCTATAGGACCATTCCCTTAATTGAAAAGTTAATTAATTAAATATCAATACAGATTAATTAAATCATTAAATTGAACAAATTTTATTTATAAGTGAGAATTATATCTTATTGTAATATGATTAAATAAGATTCATTTTTTTAATCTAATTGTTATATTACTAAAGATGCATTATGTTTTTTAAACATTTGAGATAAGCAAAATTGGTTGATTATAATTATAAATTGTTGTAGATTATATTAACCAAATATGATTTGACCCATTTATACACATGTACTTATGAATTACTAGCCAATTTGTTAAGTGTAATTTATGAGATATGAAATGATATTTAATTTGTTAAATATGCATTAAAATATCTAATGACATGTTACATGCTACATGCTACATGACATACCAAATTACAAATGACAAAATGTGAAAGATAAAATGGAGTCCATATTACGTGGGTGTGCCATTTTTGTGGGCGTGCCATTTTTTAGGTTATTATGATTATTATTTTAATTGTTAAAATACAATCATAATGCCTAGATACCTAGACCATGACCTAGTATTTTGATAAGAGTAAAAGTGAAGCATGCTTGGGACTCCCCAAAGGCATGTGTGCCGGCCATCACACCACCCCAACCCCATGAGAATAAGTAAAATCATTCTTATGCTTATCTCCTTATCTCACTACAAAATCTCTCATAAAAGGGTTTTTGAAATACTTTGTTCTAAAATCTTAGATCTTTATATATATTACTATCGTAGTAATATTATTAGGATTAGATTTTTAATTTAAGGTCTCTAATAATATTATCTAGTGAAAAATATTATTGGTATTAAGGGTTTGTCTTGGGTGCAATCAAGAGAAGTGTTTCTACATTAGAAACTTGGAGTTCCTCCCTCACCTATTAGCTTAAGAACAAGAGTAGGAAGGAGCCCTATCTTGTGCCAAAAATTGTTTATACACAATGTAAGGAACATTTTATTCTTCCTTATTTGTATTTTGTTATGCATGCATAAGTTCCTTACAGTTTAAGAGTAAACTAATTATTATATGATATTAGAAATGTCTAATATTGAGTTTGAGAAACTTACACCCATGTCACGAAAGGGAACGAGCATGACTCGCTCCGTGCTTATTTGCTGTTTTTGTTGGGACAGACTTTGTTTGTGGACAAGTCCAGGGATAGGGTGTCAGCTCAGCTGTTACTCTTGCTTGATGATCTCGAGCGGGTTAGTGAGTATGCTTAGGGTGCCGCTTGTTTGGCTTATTTGTACCGGCAGTTAGGCATGGCATCGCGACGAGAGGCTCGCGGTGTTAGTGGGTGTCTACCCTTATTGTAGGCATGGATCTACGAGTACTTCCCCCAGTTTCGACCACACGGGGGAGATTATTTGGAGGGGAGGCCACGGGTCGATGCTTGGAGGCACGCTCCTCTGTTCAAGGGCGACCCTGACCATTTTCAGATGTACCTTTACAGGTTGGACGGGCATAGGGCAGAGCATGTCAGATGGATGCCTTATTCGACGCTTATGCCGAGTTCTTCGAGATACTCTCGTGATTTCGGCTATATCAGATTTCAGTCCATAGTTGAGCCGTACCAGCCCGATCGGTGTATGCGCCAGTTTGGGTATATTTAGACTATCCTGATGCCGATGCCGATCCCATGTACCGAGTACCGCCCGGCGAAGAACGGTTATACTGTGGACTTTGGCCACGAGCCCGATACGATGTGGGGCCACGAGACTTCCGTGGTCAACTTCAAGAGCCGGTCCCGACGAGCTATGATGCCTTTCGAGCTATCTCGAGACTACGAGAGATGGTACGATGATATTTCTCACCAGTTCTTTTTTCCATCTTCAGATCGTCTCGAGTTTAGCCGTCCACCTTTTCACGCTGAGTCGTAGGTAGCTCTCTCTTTTAGTCGCCAGTTCTCATATGTATACCGGCACCCTACTCCGGAGATGCAGCGACAGCAACTAGATATTTATTTTAGTCAGATGAGCATGTACTACGACACCCATGATGAGGGTAACTAGTACCGGATAGTTATGCATCAAAATTGTTTTTATTTGGTTTTTATGTAATATTGACTTATCTTTTATTTTATTATTTTATTAGTTTTTTTTATGTAGGGTTGACTTAATTTTTTTTTTTTTTTTTTTTATTGGCCACAACATGAAAACCCTAGCATTTCCTCTATTTAAACCCTTCACCCAACATAATTTTTTCACACAACTCACTATATTCTCTCTAATATTAAAATAAATTACCTCTCTTATCCTATACTTTAATCATGGTCATGACTAACATACATTTAGTGAGTTATTATCAAAATAAAATTAATGAGGTAGTTATCGAGTTTCCCTTACTATTTGACCGCCTTATGATTGTGTTGAATATTCATGTAATTAATAATTTCATAAGTCGTGGCAATCCTCCCTTTTCCTCGCTTCAACTAATGCGTGGACCTATTTACGGTCTCAACAACCCTTCAATTCATCCTAGGAACGTAACAGAGGGCATCATTACTTTTAATCTGTTGACTAATTCATCTAATTAATGACTTTGTGGACATTATTATGAAGATTAAATTTTGTATACAGAAAGTGTCATCCTGAAGCGAAGTGAGTGGGAAAAAGTGAGGTTTGAGATAGTTGAAATGTACAAGAGGTGTTTGACAATTGTTCCATATAGGACCTTACACTCTCTGTGTTCGGGGGACGACCGGATGTTTGTGAGGCCATTTCAGAGTCTTAATACCAATGAAATGTATGTAACTCACGAAGAGGAGGAGTTTTATAGGCTTAATGGTTCTTCATCCGAAGGATATTCAACTGATTAAGTGTTTGACTTATTTGATTAAGTGTATTAAGAGGAGGAGTTGTTCGTAGTTTGTTTAGTTCTAATTATTAAGTTCACAATCCACATAACACCAAATGGTTTTTGACCTGGAATCGAGGCCCTAAGTGGTAAAATTGTCTCACAACTAGCGGCCCAAATTTTCTCACCAATGTCGCGACGGAAATGACCGATAACACAAATAGTCCAGTTGAAGGTGGTTGAAAATGCAAGTAAGTGGTCACCACACATCCAATGTTCCGGACCGCATGCAATATCAAGAAAGAACTCGACACACCTCAATGTGGACTCAAACCCTGTCAAACCGGTCGTATCCAATGGATGACTACCGAACAAGTTTTTGTAGACATCGTCGCTCCTAAGCTCTAGGCCACACCATATCCTCATCTGAAGGTAGTCGCCCTCTTGCCCCTGTTGGGCATCTGATATAATCCGAAAAACACAGTGACCATCGTCTCCAACATCTACCCATCCATCGAACTGGTCCCGAAGCACCTCTGGTACGCAGTACCGTTTAGCCCAAGTAGAGATAAGGTCGAGCGTGTAGTTTCTTTCTAACGGAGCACAAGGTGGTCCTGGAATAAAGTCCCCAAATAAGTGAGTACAAGCAGTAGTTCCATCGGTGCTAGGTGTCCCATATTTCATTTGACTATGCTCGAAAGACGACTTGTTTCGAGTTGTAGACTTTTTAGGACGGCCTTTCGGGTTCTCATTAATAGGAGGTGGCATAACGTCCTCATCCTCCGGATGAAGGACGTCACACATCTTCTCTAAGACCAACCTACGGGAAGCCGGATCACTCTTTCTAGCTTCCTTTACTAACCCATCAAACTCATCATCATCGGTTCTCGGCATTTGATCAACACTATCAAATACCAAAGTCTTCCATAAAACATGAACATCCTCAACATGGATCCTCCTACCTCTTCTACTCAAATCAACCAATTTTAATTCACAAGGTAGGCCATGAGTAGTCTCAAGCACATGTCCACACCCCTCCTCTAACCCGACACCAAAACCAAGACCTCTCTGAAGCTCTACCTCCATTAATCCAATAGCCTTCGTCGACACGACCCCTAGCAACAATGAGAACAAACGACTGGTTATCCAAGGACGACTCCTTGAATCCTCTAGTTCCTTTCTAATCTCGCAGTGTTGACTTTCAAGCATGCCATGCATCTTCGACCAAATACTATAAAGTGTCAAATTCGCGCTTTTCAACCATGTATTAAGTAGAAATGAGCCGACTCCACGGGAAGTAGACGTGTTACCGAAATGTAGGACATTGTTTGTATAACATCGCACAAACTTTTCCTTCTATTGACCCCAAGTTTTCCGAACATAGTTCTCTAAGGTAACCCACTTGATGCGAAAACACTCTCAAGCTCTTTCAAACTCTTCCAGGGTTGTATCCAACCCGATTCTGGATTATAATAGACAAGATCTTTGTACCACTCCGTCATGTAAATGTTCAGGGTTTTGGCATTGATGGCGCGGTTCACGTGCCATCGACACAAGAAATGACTAGAACCGGGATACACCTCCCCAAAAGCGGCGATCAGATCCAACTCCTGGTCGGTGACGAAGACGGTAGGGGAAACAAAGACACATGCGAGAATGTCCGACAACCGCCTAAATATCCACGTGTAGGAAGCCTGGGACTCGGTAGGAATGAGTGCACAACCAATTAGGAACGAATTCCCGGTCGGGTAACACCGAGAATCTCAACTAGTGGATTCTTGTAGGTGTTTGTCTGTATGTTGTATCAATGAGCACAACATAAGGATAGGCTCGGAATAGTTTCACGGCTATGGGATGTGCCATGAATATATGAGAGATTTGTCGTGTCTCGGGATCGCTCTCATGCCACTGCAAATAATGCGCTTCGACGGCAAGAGCAAACATTTGTTGTGCGGTGTTCCTTCCACCCCTAAATTTCCGCCTCAGTTTTTTGGTCTCATTTTTAAATCTGATTATTTGACAGTTGAGGTTTACCCAACGTTCTTTGGTGAAGAGCGTTCTTTATATCCCTTGGGAGCACACCGGCCTTAATTTGTTGCTTCACATATGCTTTCTCCTCGTCATCCAAAGCCGCAAAATGACAATCACCGTCCTTGTAAACCACCTCCCCATGTTTGTGAAACTCTTTACCCTCAGCGGTGATAATGTTCCAAACTGCCCCGCTATCGTCACCTTGACGAAGGTAGTTCTGCACGGCTCGAATACGGAAACTGCATCCACACTTATTCAACCTACGTCGCTCCTCGGGATCATCAATTGGAGGAGGTCTACTATACCTTGAACATCGAAAGAAAGATTCCAACAACCCGTCCCATCTTCTGTTTTGTTGGCCCATTGTTTGCTTTAACCAAAGCAAAACCATGTTCCATTGCAATCTTATTCCCCCAATTAAAGGCATCATCACGGGTATCAAAATCCAATGTCGTCTCAAAGTACGAATTGTAATCAATGTTATTATTACCGAAATCCTCTAATGAGTCATGTTCAATGCAAATAGGACGCTAACTAGACATTAAATATTTAACATATATTAGTAACTCATGATCTACATACCTAAAATGTTATTAAACGGGGTTATAAAAAATTAATGTCTCTCCACCCGCCCTCCACAACCACAACGACCCTCCTCCACCCTCGACGGTCCTCCTCCTACCTTGGTTTCCTCTCTCGGCATCCCTCCTCCCTCGGACGACGTCACCACCGCACCACCCGCACCCTCATCCCTCCTCACTAGGCTGCCCTCCTCCACCATCGGACTCCTCCTTCATCCTCACCCTTATCCTCCTCCCGCCGCCTCTTCTTCTACCTCATCCTCCGCCTCGCACCTCCTCTCCTCCAGATGCCACCTCCCACCTCCTCTTCTCTCCTCCATAACCGTCATTTCTGCCACATGAATGCCGCTTTTCTCTTCTTTTTTTTCAGATCCAGGTTGGTGGTGGTGGTTTATGGGTGTTGGATCTGTGTGTTGCGGTTGTAGTGTTGTCGTGGGGTGGTAGGCGTGTCGTGGTGGTCCGGGTATTGTCGTGTTTTTTTTTTCTGGTGTTGGTGGAGGCGGATACGTGATGGCCTGGTGGTTTTGGTTGGTGTCGGATATGGGGTCGTGTGGGATGGGAGTCGTGGTGGTGGGGCTGGTGGTCATGCGGGATAGGAGGTGTGAGGCGTCGGGTTTTTTTCTTTTAAGATTTGTGTCGTGGTCTGTCGTGGTGGTGGTGGGTGTGTCATTGTGGTGGTTAGTGTCGTGGTGGTCGATGATTGGTGGTGTGGTGGTCTCCGACGAGTTTGGGACTGTGCTGATGGTTGGAACTATGGTTACCATAAATTACCATAAATTTACATTTTAGACTAAAGTTACACCATAAAGGACTAAAGTTACCATAAATTAGACTAAAGATACAAAACATTAGAATAAAAGTCTAAAGTTACAAAATATTAGACTAAATTTACATTTTTATAGAACTAAAGTTGCATATAATTGGACTACAATTGCATAAAATTGGACCAAAGTTACAAATAATTAGACTAAAATTACAAAAAATTAGATTAAAGTTACATGACAATTGACAAAAGTTATATAAACTTTTGTTAAAGTTACTTAAAATTTGCATATTTTCAATTTAATGTATCCAAAATCAAATTATATTACATAGTTTCATATTTTTATATGCAAATGGCCATAAAAAACTAAAGTTACACTTGGAAAAGACTGAAATTACACTCGTAAATGAATAAAATTACTTAAGTATTTCATAAAATTACATAAACTAAAATTAATATATAAAATACATTATATTAACTTAAAGTTACACTATTAAAGGTTGAATTTACACTCAAAAATGAATAAATTAGATAAAGTTACACTTTCAAAAGTTGAAGTTACACTCGTAAAATAATAAAGTTACAAAAATTTGTCATAAAGTTACAAAAATTATGTTAAAGTTACAAAAATTCAAATCCTGTATTAATTAGTGCTACTTGAGTGTCTTTAATGCTTTTAATCTCATCCATCCATCTATTGTATAATCTAGTGATTTAGATGAGAACTTATGGACTCAACCAAATTTGTGGACTCATCTGAACTTATCTCTCTCTCTGAACTTATGGACTCAACAATATATATATAGAGAGAGAAAGAGAGAGGCATGATCTCGTGAGTTGAGTTCTTACGGTGAGTTGGTACTAACAAAGTGTTATTGTAGTGTTACTCTTATGTCCTTATAATTCTATTTATTTGATTATTCTTATGTTATTTTTTTTTACTTTTTTTGTTTCCATGTGTTATTAAAGTGTTACTCTTACATTATTTTATTTTTTTTACTTTTTTTCGTTACCACGTGTTATTCTAGTGTTACTCTTACGTTTTATTAGTCGTTTTTTGTTACCGCGTGTTATTGCAGTGTTACTCTTACGTTATATTATTTATAATTTTTTTTTTGTTACCGCGTGTTATTCCAGTGTTACTCTTTCTTGGTATTTTTTTACTTTTTTTTACGGCATGTTATTCCAGTGTTATTCTTACGTTACTTTTATTTTCTTTTTTTGTTATCGCGTGTTATTCTTGTGTTAATCTTATGTTATTTTTTTTAATTTTTTTATTACCATATGTTATTCAAGTGTTACTCTTACGTTATTTTATCTTACTTTTTTTTTTTATTACCGCGTGTTATTAAACTGTTACCCTGACATTTTTTTTAGTCTTTTTTGTTACTGTGTGTTATTTCAGTATTACTCTTACGTTTTTTTTTTAAAAAATTTGTTACCGTGTGTTATTCCAGTGTTACTCTTACGTATTTTTTTTCCTTTTTTTTGCGGTATGTTATTCCAATGTTATTCTTACGTTATTTTTTTTTTGTTACCTCGTGTTATTCCAGTGGTAATCTTATCTTATTTTTTTTACTTTTTTTTTGTTAGCATGTGTTATTCTAGTGTTACTCTTATGTTATATTTTTTACTTTTTTTGTTACAACGTGTTATTTAAGTGTTACTCTTTCGTTTTTTAGTCTTTTTTTGTTACCGCGTGTTATTTTAGTGTTACTCTTACGTTATTTTTTTTAAAAAATATTTGTGTTACTGTGTTATTCCAGTGTTACTCTTACGTCATTTTTTTTCTTTTTTTACGACATGTTATTCCAGTGTTATTCTTACGTTTTTTTTTTTACTTTTTTCGTTACAGCTTGTTATTCCAGTGTTACTATTATGTTATTTTTTTTACCTTTTTTTTTGTTACCATGTGTTATTCGAGTGTTACTCTTACGTTAATTTTTTTTATTTTGTTTTGTTACTGCGTGTTATTTCAGTGTTACTCTTATGTTATTTTTTTTAATTTGTTTTACCATGCATGTGTTATTCAAGTGTTATTCTTACGTTATTTTTTTTTTATTATGTTTTCTGTTACCACGCGTTATTTAAGTGTTACTCTAAGTAATCGTCGCAATTCTCAGTCCACCACGCCAATTCCATTTAAGACAGCCATCATCACCTGCGTGTTCGCTAACCGCCGGTCAACTTCTGGATGAACTTCGGCAAAACCAGCCGATCTTTTCGTCAACCTTGTTATAAACCTCCCAAGATGTAACAATTCTCAAAGTTTAGCAAATCATGACACAATGTTTAATGAAAGATCCGATAATTGAGGCGGTTAGTTATTATGGTACAGATAATTGATCAAACCTTGAAAATTACTTTAAAACCAAAATATATAAATTGTACCGACAGCAATAAATTGGCAGAAATTGACTAACAAATTTGAACACATCAATTGATTTTTGAGAACGAAAATTTTCATCACACCTCGGAATGAAATTAAATTGTCTTAGAAAAATGAATCTGGTTAAGGAATCTCGCACATGATATTCACAAATTAGAACACAAATAAGTCAGGGTTTCCAACAATGAGGTGTAACTAAATGAAGAATCAAAGAGCAAATAAAGATTTTCCAATGAAAATCACGAGAGAATTTACCATACCAATCATTTGATAGAAGATTTGTAATTGAGAATCAATTAGAAAGCCAATTTGTAATTAATGAACTGGTTGAACGAAGATATGAAGAGAAAAAAGGGACACAAAATTATGAGAGAGAACGTCAAGTCTATAAATGACGGAAGTTAAGGATGAGACGAACTTTCTCATAGTAGTTGCTGACTTTATTTTGTTTTAGATTGAATCTTAGGCGTCTAATTTTGTTTATTCAATGGTCCAGATTTGTAAGTACCAACTCACCATAAGACACTAGACTCACAAGAACCCAACACTATATATATATATATATATATATAAATATATATATATATATATATATATATATAGAGGTAAGATCCGGTGAGTCCACCTAAATATTTGAGTCCGTGAGTCCAGCTATACAATATCACAGATTACACAATACAATATCACTGGTTACACTAAACAATATCACGAAAAAATCAGCACATAAGGGTGAAAAATATTATATGTAATACTACTCGTCGTTGACGATGACCACCCACCCACTAATAACGGCGACATATCCAAGCACCTAGATGACACAAGAACACAATTATACGGCACCATCATCACCCATTAATTATCCCTTGTTTTCTTTTCAATCTTCACATTCCTTCCCCCTTACACATTACTCCTACTCGGAGCTCATACCACCCCCAATCGCAACAAAATTTGTCATTATCGTCGGTAGATTAGGGATCTCGTTGTCGGCTATGAAGAAAAATGCCATAAGCAAAGAAGCTATATACAATAATTTTTGGTGAAACACTGATAATAATGACTTTCCGTCTAAAAAGAGCGAGAGAATGATGGTGTTTGTCGGAGTTTCGGTTTTGGAATCAATTGGTGTGAAAAAAAAGTATATAAAAAAAAGTTAATGTTAATGCGCGAAAAGTGGTTCAGTGGTGTGATATTGTATATTATATCCCGTAATATTCTTTAGTATAACTTGTGATATTGAATCATGGACTCACGGACTCAAAAAGATAGGGTGGACTCACGTGATCCTAATTCTATATATATATATATATATATATATATATTCGAAATAACATTTTAGTTTGAAGTTACACAAATAAAGGTTGAAGTTAGACTCGTATTGACTGAAGTTACACTCTAAAATCACATAATTTTGTCTTAAAGTTACATAAATTCAAATTTATATATTCGAAATCACAT